>CAJDSM010069303.1:0-18080 GCA_903981925.1 Ostrea lurida
CTTTAACACAAGACTTTAACCAGTTAAGGCTCGTCAACGATTCTTTGTATCCGAATTGCAATTTAATTTTCAATCATACTTTTCCTGTGGGGATTCGGGCTAAAGTACATGAAGGTCCTCGGTATCCATTGCTTGTTGAAAGAGGCGACTAAATGGGCCGGTCTCTCAGACATGACTACAAAAACCAAGGTCCCGTGTCGCAGCAAGTGTGGCACGATAAAGATTCCTTCTTGCTCAAAGACCGTAAGCACCGAGCATAGGCCTTGACTTTACAGTCTTTCGTCGGCAATGGTGATGTCTTCGTTCTCGAGCGGGACGCTAAACAATATACACCCAACCATCAATTATACTTGCGCTGTCCGGTGTTACTGGGTATGGTAAAGAATCCAGATTCCATGTGACAGAAATGTAAAGGATGCTGCATCTGATCTTTCCAATCACAGGTGAGAGCATATCAGACGAAGTCAAAATGGTTACTATGTCATTTTGCTAATGTTTCAAAAGGAATGATCAAGTCTTATATACATATAATGACTTTGGCATATGTATTGCAAGTTCCAATTCATTCAGTATATCAGTCCTGGTATTTGATCATTATTCAATGCTACCTTTCATTCTTTCCTTTCATAAGAGAAACCAAATCTGAACATGCTACAACGTAAATAAAAGCATTCATCATGCCAATCTAATTAAAATTAAATGTTAGATCCGTTACGTCAGCGAGTATGCGAGCGGATCTAACATTTAATTTTAATTAGATTGTCATCATGTGGTCAAGGGATGAGCAAATGATCGCTATATGAGTAATCATTTTGTTTCTATAGGACCTCACAAACAAACAGAAAAGCCTGGGGCATTCTTTCAAAAAACCTGCAGAAGAGCAGTAAATATCCACAACAGAAACTAAACAAAGAATTAAACAATACCTTCCATTTTTTAAACCAAAACTTTGATGTAACATCTAATATTTGTGACGCCAATTCAAAGAAATATCGACAAAACATGTTCAACCATTAGACAGATCAAGTAAATTAGAAATTGAATTTAAACATGACGGCTACAATACAAAATTGACAGCAATGACTACCTTAAAACCTATTGTGATGGAGCGTGCTGTAGTTGGTGATACCCCTGATCAATCTCGAGACAACAAACAAAGACTACAACAAACATGCCGAAGAAAAGTATTTTAAGATTAGGTGCATGTTTCACTGACTACCATTGGGTAACCCTATATATGCATTCAATGAAGTAATCCGTTTTGCTTATATTGCAGATGAGCAAAGGCTGCAAAAGATAAGTTTCCAAAACTGGAAGAGAGCTATCATTCAAGCGGTTTAAAGAACTTGTTCTGCGTATAACCAGTTTTAAATCGAGACAGACTACTGGTAAACAAGTTTATAATGCAGGGATTTCAACAGTAATGTTTAAAGTCAGCTTACACAAATTTTATGGTCGTTATAACGACACAACCAGACATTCGGTCAAATGCTGTCACTTGTTAGGCCGTTCTTTAAACACTGATTTTGACTACGGATTACCCTGTTTATCTGATCAAGATAAAATATTTACTGCGGGTGTGATCAGTCGACAGGGGATATGTACTCCTCACAGGCACCTGATGCTACATTATTCGACATTTCGTGAGACGTTTTATCTATTAATAATAATGATTTTCAAACATAATTATGTTGATTCAATATATCCCAACGAACTAGAAATAAAGACACCAAAGACAAGGCTGCTTCGTACTTGGATATTTTATTGAACATCGACATTAACGGCAAACTGACAACTCAACTTTATGACAAACTGGACGATTTCAGCTTCTCCACCATTAACTTCCCATACTTCCATCATCACCTGCAGGCATATGACCAGTGTGTATGTCTCTCAACTTATTCGATATGCAAGAACTTGTCCTGCGTATGATCAGTTTTTGAATCGAGGCAGGCTACTTACAAACAAGTTGTTTGTTGCAGGGGTTTCAACAGTCATGTTGACAGTTACACCAATGATGTATTGAGTTTGATTATGTCTAAAAAGCCTTCGGAGTTCACCAAATACCGATAGTATAAGGCATCTTTTCGCAAATTCTACATGTATGTTCATGGCCTGTCATTGGGTGAAATGTTGTCTATGTGTTTCATATCAATTGTTAAGCCGTTTTTATACGCCTGCATAAAAAACGGGCGTATTATGCTATAGCGCTGTCGTCCGTCTGTCTGTCTGTCCTTTTCACTTTGTCTTCGCAACTCCTCCTAAACCCTGGGGATGTTTTGATGAAACGTAGTACAAAGAAAGAGCACAATGTGGAGATGTGCTTATTGCAAGGGGAATGCTGTCCGGTGTTTTTTTTAAAAAGAAGTTAGGACCTTTGGACTTTTCTATGCAAAATACTTTGTCTTTCCAACTCCTCCTATACCCNCAAGGGGAATGCTGTCCGGTGTTTTTTTTAAAAAGAAGTTAGGACCTTTGGACTTTTCTATGCAAAATACTTTGTCTTTCCAACTCCTCCTATACCCTTTTGATGCAACTTGGTACAAAGAAAGATCACAATGTGGAGATGTGTATATTACAAGGGGAATGCTGATGATGATCCTTTATATATGCGGACGTATCATGTACCGGTTTTTGCGGTGCCCTATTTTTCATATACTGATTTTACTACGGATTACTCCGTTTACCTGATCAAGACAATGGACTTACGGCGGGTGTGACCGGTCAACAGGGGATGCTTTCTCCTCCAAGGCACATGATCCCACCTCTGGTGTGTCCAGGGGTCCGTGTTTGTCCAACTCTTGTTTTTGTATTTTGTTTGGAACTTAAGAGATTGATCACCGTTCGTTATCTTTGCTTTGATGCGTATAACAGACAACAACAATAAGATGAGTTCAGCTTGGGCTAGTTCGAGACTCGGAGATGATTGGAGAATAGATCTATATACTTGTACATGTACTTGGCATCTCATGAGGGTTTCCTACAGTGAAATTTTCTACTCGGTTCAATATTTTGTTGTACATGTAATTTAAATGGCATTAGGTCCTCAATACTCCTTACTTGTCGTAAGAGGCGACTAAATGGGGCAGTCATCCCACAAAATACATGAACTAGTATATTGTAACGTGTGTCCAGCCGAGCGGTCTATTACTGTGGGCACGTTACCGGATACACCCGGGATTTTGGATATTAACAAGTTAAATGTCTTTCTAAAAAAAATGATAGCCTGTTACCTAGCAAACTATCAAAGTGCACAATCAATATATTTACTACGATTGGAAAAGGAATCAAGACAAACAATCACAAATTACTATTAAATCTGACAGTTCCTATTTCCCTACTCTGATTCTGAGTTATATAATCGTGTCTTGGCCAATTCGGTATTTTCTGTTCGCCAACTATACTGACACTTGGTCACATTTACTCAAAGTCTTGACACTGGCCTTTTTTGCACTATGTACACTAGACACTTTGTACCTAGACACTTGGTACTCCTTTGCCAAATGCCCCTTGGTCCTGACACATTGGTCCCCTTGTCCAAGTCCTTAGACCACTTTGTTCCCTTCCAATGTCCCTTGGACACTTGGTCCCCCTTGCCAATGTCCCGGCTTGGTCCCCTGACACTTGGTATAGCAATGGTCCCGTTACTGCCTTCACCAAGGTCTCTAACCAGTTAGTTCACCAGCTCACTTTGACATAGATACACGCTTATTCAGCTCTATATTACCAAGTGTCCAGAAGTTACGATGGCAGCCAACCAGCACAACCTATACTTCAGGACCTTATCAGCCCTCAAACACTGACCAAAAGCACCCTAAGTCCATATTTACCGATATGACAATTGCGATAGTTAGGCGGCTTAATTTCACTTATCTCACTATTGTTAATAGTTTATTCTATAGAATTTACTTACTTCTCGTGTCTATCTCGCAACCTTTTCTCTCTGGAGTGTTGTTTAGCACTAATCGCTCAGCAGATGCTGCTTGTTTTATATAGTGTAAGAAGAGTGTACTTTTTAGGAGAATCAGGTCCAAAACATAGATTGGTCTAATTCCAATTCGTAGGAGAGACAGGATGCAATACATAAGCAAATATATTGATTAAAAACCTGATTCATTACACTATTAATGAACAGCTAAGGCCTGATTTTTTTAGGCACATTGTTAGTTTAAATTCGTGATCTCCATTTCGTTATAGCTCTATGATGTTGTGTAAATTGAGAGGTGAAACAAAACTATTATCTACAAAATCTCAAATGATGACTCAATGTCATCTTGAGGAGATCTTCAAACTACCAGTATCGACTAGAATTCCAGCATCAATCAGAAGTCAATATGCAACCAGCACCATTAAACCAATGGCGTAGGAGCCCTGGGGGGGGGGGGGACAATACCCCCATTTCAAAAAGTGGGGGGGGGTATTTTTGCCCCCCCCCTCCCCAATTTTTGTCAAGTATACATTTTTTCTGCATAAATATCCACATATTTTTGAAGTTTGCCCCCCCCCTCCACTTTCATGAAAATATCTATGAAGTTGCCCCCCCTACTTTCAGGTGATTTATAGAGTTTTGCCCTTGCCCCCCCCTCCCCCTCGTTCAAGTGAATTATAGTGTTTGCCCCCCCCCCCCACTTTCAGCCATTGCAATGACCGTTCTTTTTTTCGCTTGTCACAAAATTTTGAAAGTTTGCCCCCCACCACCCCTTTCTGTGATTTTTTAAGAGAAGTGCCCCCCCCCCCCTTCAAAATCCCGTCTAACTCTGTCTTCACTGACGCCATCCATGACATTGGTAGCGAGCAAATTTTAAACTCACTAACCCGCATGGGGAACATACTGGACATCATTATTACAAATTATTACAAACCGCCCCACTCTTGTAAACAAGTGTGTCAGCATCCCAGGCATAAGTGTTCATGATGTCATATTATTTGACTCGAACATGGTACCATATAGCCAACAACTAGTACGACGCCTCATCTACTTGTGGAAACAGGCAAACCTTGATGGTATGAGCGAAGACCTCAGCCAGTTTTCCTCAGAGTTCATAGCAAACCACAGCACCGACTCACCAGGTGACCAACTTTGGTAAACGTTCAAGACAAAATGCCTGATAGCACTACAGAAGCATGCGCCAATAAAGATGACATCTTAATGGTATAGCAAATCCTGCTGCAACAGATCAAAAGACGGTTATCCTGCCGAAACAAAGAACCTCCAGGAAGGCCAAGTTGACCGAAAAGCAAAAGGATTAGCAGTGCTACCGGAACATATAGAAGTTATATCAGGGAGTGTAGACTCGATCTACATTGAGAAGATAAGAGCAACAAAAAGCTATTTTACTTCGGTTAAGGACCGGAAGTGCGATAACAGCAGTATCTCACCACATAAGAAGGTGATAATAATAATAATGTCTGAATTTATATAGCGCTTTATCCGTAGGTGTTCAAAGAGCTTTACAGTACATTATTACCCCTGCAGACCTTAACAATCCAGAACCTTTCTCAGTGCAAGCTGCCATTACAGCGTTAGAACACTAACATTCTGACAATATCTTTCACTGTCTATAGCCAGTTACCCCTTTTACACTTGGGTGGAGTGAGGAAATCCGTGTAAAGTAGCTTTCCAAAGGACACAAAGCCGACCTGCCACGACCTCGAGAACGAGAGTCTGACGACCTAACCACTAGGCCACCGACGCCAGATCAGACCCAAAATACTGAACAACCAGTTTTCTTCAGTCTTTACCATAGAGGATCGTTCAGCACCTCCTGACCTTAATCAAAGTACCATTCCTGACATGCCAAACAAATCCATCAGGCAAGAGGAAGCTTCTATCCAGGCTGAATCCACATAAAGCAAGTAGTCCTAATGCCTGCGTCACACTGTCCCGATTTACTGTCAGATTCTTTGATAACACGATGGAAATCACGATAAGAAAAAGTTCAACATTCGGGCTCTGATGTGAATATCAACGGCATATCGTGATAGATCTTTTACTATCTGTGTGACATTTTTCTAATTTAATGGGTTCGGGAGCGAGACTTGTGATGCGGAAAAATCTTTGGGCATGCAAAAAAAAAAAAATGCGGATGGTCCCTCGAATGTACAATTCTAATAAGTTCGTCAGATATCTTACTCGTCGTATATGTAACACGTGAAACATCTAATATATTCGTGTTTCGACGTCTTTACTCGTAATAATAAGTCCGTTTAATAGCCCAACTTCATACTGACTGGAATACGAAGTAACACGAAAGCTTCCCGAGTTGTCTTTAAGATGGTAAAGCACCATCGTAATAGGCTCGCAATGATCAGGAGTCATCGTAATGAGAGTACGATGGATCAATCTAGATGGGATTGCCGAAGTCGTTCGAAGAACAGCCGAAGTGGGTTTTTTATGCCAAAAAAATAAAATTGTCTAAAATCAAATTATGATGAAAAATAGTCGATCATTTTCATTTCAAAGGTGTGTGTGGACATGGCCAAATATTATAAGACAAGAAATAAATGCGATTGGCAACTTCTGAATTATTCGGCAACTAGGGAACATAGACAAAAACTCTCAGGAGCAGCAGTCTATTTGTTTTAGGTAAATGCTAAGTTGATAACAATTTTTGGATTATTCTAATTTTTCTAGATCATTATTCTATGAATTTTAAGAGAGTCAACATGCACGAAACAGTGAACTTGGTTTATTAGAAATTTGCCTACCAACAAACACAGAACAAGTTTGTCACTGTGAATCACACGTATCTGACATTTAACTTGTACAATTTCCCACATTTACTATATAAAATCATTCTTCTTACACTTGAAATCTGAACTTACCGAGGTATACAGCAAGTATGATGAAACAGTTAAATAATTATGGTAGTCATGGTTTCTAAGGCTATCGAGACTGGCGAGACTACATTCGAGATGCATCGTACACTTAATAGCGATAATCGTTGTGACTTCGTGTACATTCGATTATGTTCTTATTTAGAAGGTTGTGCATTGTTCGTATAATGGTTCGGAAGTCACCGGTGATATAATTATCGTGTGTTCGGAATCGATGTTCATCGTGTGACTTCTGTTGACATGTAATGTGGATTCTAGTGATCATATTTGCCGTTTTTCAATTCGGCGGCATTTGTCACCGAGAATTGCAAATTTCAAATTCGTCGTGATCCATCTGTTGTCAAAATCGAGACAGTGTGACGCAGGCATAATGAAAAGTCCAACCGCTTACTCAAGGAAATGGCCAATGAAATCACACCTGCACTCACTCTTGTCTACCATGCCTCAATACACCAAGGCAGAACCCCAACAGACTGGAAAACAGCTACAATAACACCAATCTTCAAGAAGGGAGACAAGAGCAAACCACCCAATTATTAGAGTATCGCAGTGTCTTTAACTTCAGTGTGCTACAAAGCGCTGGAACATATACACACCTCCTTCATGAGGTTCTACTAACCAGCACAATATTCTATCAGACATGCTGCATAGATTCCGCAAACAATGATCCTGCGAATTTCAACGTATCCTCACCGTCCACGACCTGGCGAAAGGACTAGACAACAACATCCAAATTGATGCTGTGCTTGTCGACTTCTCCAAGGCATTTGACAAAATACCACACCAGCGGCTAGCTAAAAAGAACCTACATCACTATGGAATCCGTGGTCCAACTTTGTCATGGATATAATCATTCCTTACCAATAGAACCTAATCTCGGTTGAGATTCGGCTCGGCTGGATATTTGGACTTGTGCCTTCACCGAATCTCAGAGCAGTCCTTCATAATTCATGTCTGGAAATTTACATTCAACTTCGGTCGACTCTAGCACTTAATATGAACCTAGGTAACATTGCCGCTCACTTCAGATAATTGATTTGATTGTTAAACTAAAGGACAACTCTCTATCACTATTAATGTTGCATTGCTTACCGTCTGGGTTTGTAAATCCAAAAAAATAACCAAGCACTAAATTTTCCGTTTAAAAAATGGCTCCACGTCGCATTTCTTCACCTCTGTCATATTGAAGAGTTCCTATAGTACAAATAATGTAAACGCAAAGATAACGAACGTGAATCAATCGTAAGTTCCTAAATATAATACAAAAACAAGAGTTGGGCAATCACAGACCCCTGATACACCAGAGGTGGATCAGGTGCTAGAGGAGTAAGCATCCCCTGTTGACCGGTCACACCCGCCGTTAGCCATATAGTCTTGATCAGGTAAACGAACAGTCGTAGTCAATTAGTGTGGAAAAAGGCTTAACAATGGTTATGAAACACATCAGACAGCATTGATCTCAATGATAGTGATTTGGTAAACTAAAATTGTATAACGACCATAGAATTTACGAAATGCTGCCTTTAAACGTGACTGTTGAAACCCCTGCAACAACAACTTGTCTGTAAGTAGCTTGCCCGATTCAAAAACTGATTATACGCAGACAAGCTCTTGCGTATCGATAAGTTGGAGAGACATACACACCGTATGCAGTGATGATGGAATATTGTACACAAATGGGAAGTTGACGATGGAGAAGCTGAAATCGTCCCGTTTGTCATAAAGTTGAGTAGTTAGTTTGCCGTTAATGTCAATGTTCATAAAATATCCAAGTACGAAGCAACATGGAAGACTCTGTGGTTGTCCTTATTTCTAGTTTCGTTGATATATTGAATCGACATATGAATGGAAATCATTGTTATTGATAGATATACATCGTAATATATCGAAATGTTGTAATAAAGGCCACCGCTAGAGATTCTTCTTTTCGTGTAGAAGCTTTTAATGAATTCTGCGCTCAAAGAATATAAAAATAGGTCAGCTAATAGAGGAGCACAATTAGTGCCCATTGGAATTCCAACAGACTGTTGGAAGACTGATTGCCGAAACTACACAAAGATATTGTCAAATGAGGAAACTCAGCATTGCTTTAATATCATGTAAATTCCTAATAAACGGCGAGTGAATTTATTATCGCGTAATTTCGTGAGGAGCATCGATGCGAAATAAAATGTTTCGCTTTAAGTAGCGGGGTGTGATTACTTTTTTGTATTTGAGCTCATATATATCATTTGAAAGATAACTTCAGATTCCTGTGGTTAGAGTCACCTCGCGATATAAAATACTTGCGTAAAATAAGGAATCTACACTAGGCGAAGTTAACATCGTATTAAACGTAATCATAATAAAAAACAAAAACAAAAAATAGTCTGTTTTGTTACCTTAGTTACTGATATACAGTATTTCTACACACATACAGGTATATTTTAATTTAAAAATAAAGACTATGGGAACTCTTCAATTTTGGGAGGTAAAGTATTGTGCAATGCCGGGGAGTCAATATTTGAACGGAAAATGTAGTGATCGTTTTTAGTTCGGGATTTTCATACCTAGACGGTAAGTAATGCAACATTAAATAATAACGATACAGAGTGAGTTTAATTGTTAAATAACTATATAAAAAAAAGCGAGCGGCAATGTCACCTAGGTGCACATTTATTGTTAGAATGGCCGAAGTTGAATGAATTATTAAGGACTGCTCCGAGATTCGGTGAAGGCACAAGTCCAAATATCCAGCCGAATCGAATCTCAACCGAGGTTATGTAATAGAACCCAACGTGTTAATTGCCGTGGATTGATTTGATTATTTGTTTGTTTTTCGTCCCGTTGAGAATTTTTTCACTCGATCATATTGAGACGTCACCATTGCCGGTGAATGACTGCAAATTTAGACCTATATGCTTACCACTTATTTAGCAGTGAGGGTTCTTTTGCGTGCCACACCTGTTGCGACACGGGACCTCTGTTTTTAAGTTCATATCCGAAAGACCGGTGATTCTCACTTCTAAATGCCAAGCTTTTGGCGAAGGAGCAATTGCCATCTATTTTAACGTCCTAGGTTTAACGCGACCGCTCCGAGCACGGGGCTCGAACTCACGACCTCCCAATCACGAGGCCACTAGGGTTAGCCCAGGGTTAGGGTTACGCTGCAGCTAGGGTTAGTATAAGAACAGAAATGCATATATAAAGCTGAGGTTATCCTCAAATTTACCAATTGCAAAATATAACATATTGTGTTTTATATTCACTATACTATGTACAAGCTATAATGGTATCCTGTAAAGGATCGTGTCCATTTACCTTACCTTGTATGTATTTATTTATGTTAATGAATAACTATGTTTATATGTCTGTCTTTTATATACTATATAAAAACGTTAAACCTATGAACGTATAGTTCTTGGTAATAAACAATACATACAATACCGAGGGCTAGGGTTACGCTTAGGGGCACAGCTACTTATAGGCAAGGGTTAGCCAACAGCGAAGGTTAGGGCTACACCAAGGGTTAGGGTTAGCGTTACAGCTAGGGTTAGGGCTACACCTAGGGTTAGGGTTAGGGAAGACAAACAACCTTGAATTAAATGTTTAAATTTTTTTTGTATTTTAACATCATAGTGCTTAAAAGTTACATAAAGAGAGGTAATTTACGCTGGCTGGTTAGAATTTTCCCCCAAGAAATTCGTTCCCACGAAATAAATTGGTTCCCATGAATTGAAATTCGTTATCACGAAATAAAAGTCGTCCCCACGAAATAAAATTTGGTTCCTCACAATGAAAATTGTTCCCACAAAATAAATTCGATTTTCTTCATTTTCAATTGGTTACCACGAAATATTATTCGTTCCCACGAAATAAAACTCGTTGCCATGAAATGAATTTCGTTCAGTCGAAACAAGATTTTCTTAATATTCATTAGTTAAAGGATTACTTGTGAAATTCACAGAGTAAAAAAAAAATAAAAATTGAAACTCTATTTCCGTTCTATAATTTAATTAATCAACCTTAGAAGCATCGTCTAGGGCATATCATCTATACCGGGGTATATATATCAGTAAAATAATCTTTAGCATGCAGTTTTTGCTCATGACTTTTCTGTTATAATTCGCAGAGAGTGACCAATGTTCTATATACTATTTTTCTGACAATACAGGGGCTTTTCCCGTATCTCAAGCGGAATCGCATCTTTATAAAGTTTTGGGTGTAAAAGTCTTGATCTAGGAACCAAAGTCTAAATGTGGGCCGCTGGGGTGGATAACTATCGAGGGAACTATCATGTCCTTACACTACGTCACCATTCTCCCATCTCCTATCCTCCGACCAATCAGCGAAAAGGATGATGTCACTTCGGTACCACGTGATTTCACTCAGCACCCCCACTACTTTGTTAAATACATTTAGGTTGTTTCAATCTAGCCCTTAAAGCTTTGGATTGTCTAACATTGGAGTCGTTGAAAGTACACGGAAGGTCTAGCTAGTGTGTTAATGTTCCTAGATGACAACGGATGTTCATTGCATTAAAAAAAAATGGTAGGATTTTTTAACTCATTTGGAGATGTCATCTTTGACGTTTAAGGGCTGCAAAATTTAGGCCTATGTGCTTCACACTCAAGAAAAAAATTCAGTCTCAATCGTGAAATAAATTTTATTTCCAACAAAAAAACATTGAATATCCTCAACATCTTCCACCTATTCTAAACTAGCCACCGTATTTGAGAGAAAATAATCTCCATAACCGCAGGCCCAGTAAATAAAGATTCAGGTAACAATATGCCCTCTACGGTCCATCTGTTTGATATGTTACTAAAAGCAAAAACGTAATCTAGTAATTACACGTATTTACTCGCAGATTTTCAGGGATTACACGTAATTCCTAAGTGTAATGCGAATTTCATGTATTTTACTAATAAGTTTCAGAGAATTCAATATACATATTGCACTAACTTATTCACTGTAACATGTACACAGATACGCGTGGAACTAGCCAACGTTTTATTCACATATAATAGTAGCTTGTTCCTGTTTTTCTCTTGTTCCTCACAGTAATTGCTACGCTTTTCCCTCAACAGGGCACACATTATGAGTGTATAGTATATCATATTCATGCATTAAATGATAGTTCGCATATAATGTTGTCCTGGGCAGACATGAAAAAAAAATTGTATCTAAGTGCAATCATCTGCCATTGGTCTCCGTTTGCGACACCGTTCTTTGCCTCACTAGCCTGGATTTACGGGGAGACATGTTTGTTTCTGCCGTAGCTGTTCCATTTCTGTGTTCATTGTGAGATCTATCGCCATTACAAACTGGGGGTGGTTCACACGCCTTTAGACAAAGTTCTTGCATTTGTAGAAAGCTGCTTTCCAGTGTAAAAGCAAAGTGGTCAGAATTTGTGTCGTGGTGTCTTTTGAAGGATGTGACGCACACGAGGATCCAGTTGGGATGTGGGTTGTAACAGACACCGTAACCATCGGGCACCACTGGACCGTAACACATGAAGGCGTCCATCGTGGTAGGAACCTTCAAAGAAATTTCTAATTAGACACTAGTAATTTTTTTTATCATAAGGCAGGAAATATGACACATTCTTATCAAATTACGGTGATATAATGATTCAACACAAAAAGTTTAAGGGGAAAAATCCTGGTAGAAATTTTCACATATATGAGAATAATCTCGGTTGAGGTTCGGCTCGGCTGGATATTTGGATTAATTGACGCCTTCACCGATTCAACCAAGCCGAATCTCAAACGACATTAATCTGAGATTTCAAATTGCATGTAAAACTTCAATCATGCTTTAATGAGAGTTTGAGGGTTCACGAAATGAATGAAATTCAGAATTCCTTCAGGGATTGAAATATGTGGGTTTTGAAATATGGAAAGAAAAAAATGAATGAATATAACCTAGTAATTTATTTCGTGGTCCTTAATCTTTTTTTAAAAAAATGCTTTTATTTTGTTTTGTGAAGTATATTTTGACAAGTACACCAAACAGTATTATGTTACCTGACTTGTAGATAATGAGAAGTGGTTGGCTATCTTAAAACTCTCGTCCTCAAATATTTCGGGCATCGACAGTTCGTGCTCATTTGCGATTTCTCTCAGACCTAGTAAGTGGCAGTCCATCCCGTGACCTAAAATAGTCTTTGTATATCGAAAAATAACTATCAGTGGGAGTGTAAGTTGATACAGGACTGAATTAAGGATATGCATATAATTATGCCCTACCTGTGTCATGATGTCCGTTTGACATTGCATTGCCTTACGAAGAAGCGTCATCTTTTCCGTATCCTGTTAAAGAAAATAATAAAAGTACTGATTCATCTAAGGAATGTGCAATTAAAAAAAAAGAAAATGAGATTTGCCCTCAAAAGGCTACATACTAATGAAGTATTATGGTTGTGTATATATAGGTTCGGCATAAAGCCGTTAATTTGATTAAAGAAAATTAATTTGACATGGTTAACGACGAATTCTTACACAAAATTATGCTGAATAACGTGATACCTCCCGCCATACTGATCGATATGATTCGATTAAGAGGACAGTTAAATAATGATTTCTTTGTGGTGTGGGGAAAAAGTTCACAAAGGAACTGATCTACATTTCTTTAATTTAGATAATTTAGATTCATTTTAATTAATTTGAAAAATAGGAATGATATTTTTCTTGTTTTCAACTTCAAATACAATACACTGCTCTTCAAGTACAACAATAACAATAGATACGATAGTTTGGTCCATACTATGAAAATAAAACAGGTAAGTAAAAATGCATGGCAATGAATCCGATCTGGGGACATTATTTAAACTTTCCGAATGAAATCTTTGCAATTTTTTAAAATCAAATTTTGTATAACTCATTTGCTTTGGAAAACAACTACGTATGGCTCTTTGAGAAAGTATTGTTTATATAATTAATTCAATAAAACAGAAAGGATGTAAAAATTATACATTGCTTTGTAATATTGTAATTTATTTAAAAGAATCATCTTCGCAAGTCAAGGGTTTGTGGACCAAAATAATTCTCAAACAAACTCTTGGCGGAAAGATGAGGAAAATTTCCTTATACAGGCAATTTTGTATGACCTCCAATAGTCAGAACTGTTTTATTATAAGATTAAATAAATCAAACATCAAAAACCGGCTACATGAGAGCTTAAGAATGATCATGTGATCGGCCCATCTTTGTCTTAAAATAGGTGATGCCAGACCTAGTCGGACTGCGATTATAGATTAATGGTCCACCAAAAAAAAAGAGGGGGGGGGAGAGCTTCAAATCAAGTTCATGAGAAAAAACATACACCTAGAAAGTGGTGTGGAAGTGAATGCAAAATTGTGAAGACAAGAACTGTAATTCATCTCCTAAACCCATACGAATCCGAATTAAGAGTTGGAGCAAAAACGGACCCCTGATATTACCTGAAGTGGGATCAGTGTCTAGAAGAGCAAGCTGATCCCTGTCATCGGACCGAGTGAACCCTTGTTTTTGATCAGATAAACAGGATAATCCGTACGTCAAAAAACAGTTGTATAAAGAACGGCCTAATTATATTGACTACGTCGAAGACTATTTGACTCAATTGGCAGGTGTGTATTGGACAAACAGATCGTTATTATAACGACCAGTAAATTTGTAAACTGCTGTTCAAACGTGACTGTAAAGAACCCCTGCAAATATATATAACTTTTCTGTTTTTTTCTACTTCAGCCTCGCTTCGGAGATTCTCGTAATCATTCTAATGGAGTTTTTTGTAAGTATATTTTTTTCCCCCAAACCAATCCCCTTTCATTTCATATTCAGGTGGCCGGCAGAGCAGTGTATTCATGTGTGATCCATTTTCTAACTACATATGTTCAAGAGTGTGTAAGGAAATATGGAGGAACTTGAAATATGGAGGAACTTGGGAAGTGATAATACAGTATGACATTTAACTTCGGGACATGACAAAGTCCAGACTTTTTTGCTAACCCTTTTAATCAAGATACAGGAAACAAATTCAGTGTATCTGGTAGGGAATTTTTTGCAGATCTTCCCTAGTTAACAGCTAAAGTACTACGACTTTACATTAAGAGATATAAGCCCCTAAAGGTATAAAAATCCTGCAGGAGAATGGGGGGATTTTTATTTCGCTGATCAAAATGCCTTATCATTCTCCTATGGCGAGGAAAAAATCCTATAGGAAAAAAATATTCTATGATGTTCAATAGGATAATTAAATCTACAGAAAATGAATTGAGATTAAATGTCGCCAGATAAATATAGTCCTCAACGAAAACAAATTAACTGATTGGATTTAATATCCTTATGTTGGTCTTACTAAAAAATGTGATAAGTTTCACATTGGTTTATTATTTGGAGATATTTAATTCTAATTCTTTTCTGTAGGATTAATTATCCTATCGGAAATCATAGGAATTTTCCTATAGGAATTTTTCTTCCCCATAGGATACTGATGGATTTTCGATAAGGATAACAAAATCCCCCCATTTTCCACAGGATTTTTATCTTTAGGGGCTTATACTCTTAATGTACAAGTCGTAGTAACTTTAGCTTTGAACTGTAGGAGATACTGCAAAAAAATCCTACCCAGATACCACTGGAATTTGTTTTCCTGTATCTTTGATTAAAAGGTAGCAAAACAGTCTGGACTTGTCATGTCCGAAGTATAAATTCTACTGTTTAATGCATGTGTAAGAACCACACCTAACAGACCCCTAGATAATAACATTCTGCTTACTGTGGTTTCTGTTTTCCCCAATCATTAGCTTGGACCCATTCCAAGGGGCTGCCGGAGGTATTTGCTCTGATATTGCAACTCTTCCCAAGACGAAATCTTCTGGACTGACCGCACTTTCATACGTAGAAAAAACAAACTATTTCCGATGATCCTATGAACATAAGTATAGTATGAAGTTACAGTTTGGTGAATATTACCTTACAACTGCGCGAATTGTCCTCAAGGAAGCAATATTTCGGTTGTTACTTATAACCCAGTACTTTAAATGCGCATGATTACCCTTTAAAGTGCGCTATACTCTAGATATGTCACGCTATTCAAAGTGCAATTTTTGAGAGGCCGAATGGGAAGGGCGTAGTCACACCAAAGTACTTTAAAAAATTATTCTGTGCTTAAAATGCCATGGTGTGCGTAAGTGCACATGATGCAAAAAATAATCATAATTAGTCCCTATGAGCATTGAACTTCCTCAAACAAAACGTAAAAATACAAGTGTGATGCAATAAGTATTTCGACAAGATTGACGGTTATTTTATCACTTGCGGTATGCATCAAAACATTGTGCATAAATAAAGTCATTACATAAAAATATCGTACTTCCGTTAGTTATTTTAAAAGGCCATCAGCGTGTCATATGAAACATGTTGACTTTGTGTCGTCTGCTTTGTTTACAACATTAAAACACCGAGAAAAGTCGAGATGGTACAAAAAAGGAAAGAAAACCTCAGTACTGAGGTGAAGGAAATCGTATTGAAAACTAGAGGAAGGAAAAACTATCAAGATTGTGTCCAGATATAATGAACATTCCCAAGTCTACGATTGGAGATATAAAGAACAATGTCTTGGAGTGCGAGGTTCAGTCGAAAACTTAAAAAAGAAGTGGAACGACCACCATCAGTTTACAAGGCGTGATTACCGCAAGTTGGAAACGGTTGGTGAAAGTTAATAGGAGGGACAGTTTGAAGATATTACTAAAAATTTAATGGCAATAGAGAATGCCTATTAGCAAGCGAGCCTGCTACAGTTTCACTTACATAGACATAGTTTATACTAGGCGTGTAGCAAAGAAGGAAACTCGTAGTTCGGGAAGTCAACCGACGAACGTTTATCGTGGTGCAGAGAAAAAAAGGGCATTTGACTGTGACGGGACCACTGGAATAAAGTAAATATCTCAGATAATCTAAAATATGATTGTCATTGATTCACGAGTCATATTTGGCGGAAAAGAGGACGAGTGATGGAGACCGGACTTGAGTAGCGCCCGCGGGACTCGGCCAATGTTTTTTGAAGTATTCGATATTGGGGAGTATTTTCCACCTGCATGGTGTTGGAAACCATCACAGCCTGTAAAGCAATATAAATGCAGAAAAAATATCAGAAAGATTCTGGACAATACCTGTGGCCTGTCTTAGCTCGGCCATTTACTGAAGGAAACTACATTTTTCAAGACGATTAATGCGCCTGTCCACCGAGCCCGTTCGGCCCAGAATTTCATGTGCAAACAGGAACGGATTATTACAATGAGGCTGGCGCTGCACCAGAGGTCCTTGAATAAATGTATTGAAAATATCTGGTTGCATTAAACGAAAGCTACAAGCCGAGTCCGCAGGATCATGTCGAGATGACCTGTTCCGTGAAACCAAAACATTTGGACTCGACACACCCGAGTTGTTAAATGCCCTAACCGATCGATTCCAGGGAATATTGAGTGTTATCCGACTCTGAAAAGACACTCTAAACAAAATATTAGGTAGTCATTATTTTATATCATTACAATGAAATATATACCGGCAATAAGAGATTGACCCACTTTCGTTGCGAAGCGGAGGTTAAAACATAACGTCATCTGTCCGAAATACTTATTGCAGCAACACTGTACTGTATAAGATATAAAAGAATTGAATAAATATTGAGTGGTCAATATAAGATAAGAATGTTAAAAAAATGATGAATTTTCGTTCTTTTAAAGGTAGTACTCTCAAGATAGGAAACTAAAAACTGAATAGCGCAGTATGAAACTTGCATATATAGCGTAGCTTGGTGTATATTACAGCCTTTAGTGTAGTAAGACTAGGTTTCAATGCGTCGATCATTGTAGACTTTACGTAGCAAGCTATGTTACTAAAGATTAAAGTATGAAGCTTGGCTCTCCAAAAAATCTTCCTAAGTCAAGAGTTCGTGATCCACTACATTTTTCGCAACCTAAACAATATCGCCATCAGCATAATTTCGGACATCAACTGAACCTTGACAATTAAGGCAGTAACTTAGCCTAATCAGACGCGAGGGGATCCAACATTTCAACTGATTTGTGAGGGCGTTTTCCGCTACGTACCATGGGAAAGACAATCAGAATTTTAGCATGAACCAGACATTTAAATTACGAGAACCCAAAAAGTATAAAATGAGTACGAGACGGGAATCGCTCTTTGACAGACCATCAGGTAGACACCCAATTAGATAGGTATCTCTTCTGCGATGTCCTGATCCTCTTTTTTTTT
>CAJDSM010069307.1:0-7500 GCA_903981925.1 Ostrea lurida
GTGAAGGAGAGATAAATTTGTTTGGGATGTCAGTCGGATGGATATAAAACAGCAACCCTGGCGGTAGCACGAAGCAAACTAAAGTTTTCGAATACTAGTCAAGCCCGGCTGACAAGAGGGAGTACGCTAACCAGCACGCGAGGGTATGATAATTTGTTTGGACACGGCCTCAGTTGCAGTATAAAAATACACAATTTTGCGACGACAGTAGGCCACGAAAACATTATAGAATCCAGATACATGCTCTATCCCGCTTATAATTTACATCTTCAACTTCAATTATTATAGTTATATAATAAATGTTAGATATTCTTTATTTTTTTTAATTCAAAATTTTGGGCTTCTCAAAAAACTGGTGTGCTAATATTATGGAAGAGGGGCGGCAGGAAAACGTACAGCCATTGTAAATAGCTTAAATATACATATAATTAAGTGCATATACATGTACAGATTCAAGTACAATTATATGTAGTTCAGTTGTGTATTCTACCCGCCGTGATTCGTTTAGAGCGTGTTTATAGGATTTTGAACGCTCTTCATTTTCCAGTGCATTTCAAATGAAAAATACCACTGTATGTAAATATGAAGATTTAGATTCACTGGACGTTTGAAACTGAGTATGAAAACGCGGCTCGAAAAAGTTTATAACCTCCCCAGAGGCTGAACTTACGCGGTTCCAGATTTAATTGAATACTTACAAGTTTTATTTACGATTAACTGGTCTAGACTGCGTGTTTTGGGGGATATTGTAATTCTGTCCTTTTTAATTCTGTTTACAAAATCCTGTTTCAAGGATAACATACATGTTTGTGGAGACATCTTTTTAAAGAGTCAATTGTTAAAATTACATGATTTCCTTCTGTTCTACTTGATTACCTTGTAAATAAAAGGTATCTTATAATTTGTTTTGTTGTGTACTTGTATAAAGACTTTGGCTGAAATTACGTATAGGTCTCGCCCATAAGAAATGCAGGTGATAATCTGGTATGATTTTTAACAACCTCAATTCACAATAACAATTTTAATTGTATCGGTTAATACCGAGACCGATACTTCCATGACCCTCTCGCCCCGCCCCCTTCAGACTGACCGGGTTATTCATACATTTCCCACCTACTATTACCGTGACGTCAAGCATGATTACGTAACACTTATTTTTTGCGAAAACATCAAACAGGCCCTCTTTACATGCCAAATTTTCACAATATCGTGTTACCAAGCGGAGAATTTATTAATAAGCTCAATAAAGATAACATGAAAAGTTAGGAGAAGCAAGTGCATACTTTCTCTGAAAATGCTAAAAATCAAATACACTATTTGACAGCCCTTTTCCAAAAATATTAAATAAATGCAGAATCTATATTCCAAAAAATCGTGTAACTGACTGTAGCATGTATCGGAAACTGGCGCATTGTTTACAGGAGATAACCTTCTTTATGCAAATGAGTCCATTGTAAAGATGCAGAAAAGGGGCGATTTTCAAGGTCCGCGATATAATGTAGACATTACATTTGCGCATTATGAATATCGAGAATTTGAGAGTAATGCAATACTAAGGAAAAGTGAATTGTATAATAATTTCACGTGAAATTTTACACCGGTATACATTTGATCTTTTGTTAGCCGTAGTAAAATAAAGCACTAAAAGAGACTGTAATAATTATGACATTTTTCCCTACGATATGAACGTTCAACGTATACATTATGACGCAATTTTGCATGTGACGTCAGTTGCCCCCGCGAAGAGCACTGGAAAGGTACATATAAGGTGAAGCCTACTCACAAATTAATTGGTTTAATCTCACAGTTTACAATTAATTTTTAACTATCACTATATAAAGGAGTCAAATACAAAAAATTGTCAAAAATTTTCCAATCTTATTTTCTGAGATAACATGTCAAAGACAGAGGGTAACCCCCAACCCTTAAAACAACGAAGCAAGGCTATGTTAGTGCAATAGATATTTTGATCTAATACTAAAACTAAAATCAACATTTTAACTTTAAATAATTTTAACTTTAATTTACAAAGTTAATTGATTTTATAGTGAATCACATGCACTATATGTGCATACGTAGAATAAGCAATTTAAATGGCCAAGAAGCGCATTTTTTCACAGTTTTTTGCAATAATTTAAAATAAAAATGCAAAGATCATTTTTCTACATTTACCCATTTGTTAAAAAATTGAAACTGTTTAGTAATGATTTTTTTCCCTCTAGTTTATCAAATGGTCTAGAGGATATAATAAACACAAAAAATCAGTAGATATCATATCATTTTAAAACCGAGTTATGAATATCAAAGATACACCCCCACCCCCAAAATTTTAAAAACCCTTTTGTACGTAACCTCACTTGTATTGGTATACATAAAAATTATTTACATAATCATTTGTTGAATAATCAAGAGATAAAGGTTAAACATCATTCAGACATATTTATACAAATATGAACAATTAATAATTACAACCACCACAAAATTGCTGCTTCAGCAAGAATGACACAAGAGTCTAACGAGCTAACCGAATATATAGCTTTCAATACAATGTTTTTATTTGTGCTCAAATTTTTACCATATTTTGTAAGCTTATGTACACACAAATTAGCCAACTCCATATACGAATGCCAGTCTGTGTGCGCATTAACAAAAACGGCTCGTAAATTTTTCTGCAACAATCGCCAACTCCACAATACCGCCTACATCTTGAGCCCTCAAGTTACAAAAGCGTTACAAAATCATCTGATTGACTAACCAGTGTCAACTTGGGGACCATCACCTAAAATGATACATAACATGATGTAACTTGTAACACAGTATTTTTTAAAACCTGCCAAAACAATTATGAATGTTTTAAAACTATTTCAATTAGAGCTTGAAACAATGACGCATGCAGGTAATATTTTTCATGAAAATCTACTCATTCATTGACGTGACGAAATAATTTGAAAACAAATAGTTGAATAGTAGTCCTGAATATTTCGAATAATGATATTTTGGTATTAGTTCAGCTTCAATTCCAGTATGTAACATGATCGCACGAACAGGATTCTGAATAAATGCATATCATCAACTATATATATAGACTGTATACTAAGATTGAATTGGATTGATTATTTCTTGTTTTACGTCCCACTCGAGAAATTTTCACTCCTATGAAGAAGAACAACCATACCGGTGAAAGGGCTACAAATTATGGCCTATGCCTCGACACTCAGGGCATTTGAGCAGGGAGGGATCTTTTTGTGCCACACCTGCTGTGACACGGGACCTCTCTGGTTTTTTCCGGTCTCATCTGAATGACCGCCCAATTCGTCTGTCCTCTTCATGACACGCAAGGGGGATGCCCTGGGGACTATTCTGACCCCATGGGTCTGTATACTAAGAATAGTTAGCAGAGGAATTTGAGAAGAAAGCTAAAGTGCTCTTTCTAGTTTTTACACCCTGTTTGGAACAGATCGACTAATAATAACATAATGCGTTTCACCACAACAACCTGATGCTATGGGTCAATATGATGAAGAAATGTTTAAGTAAATTATTAATGATGGAATGTAATATATTTGTCAATGATCTGTAATGACAACAATCGCTACTCACTTTTGATTTTTTAAAATGGCACCAAAAACTCCACTTCGTTAAAAAAAAAACAAAATAATAAATCTCACACTTGCAATTCAGCGGATAGAGGGCTAAGATACCAATTATACCTGTGGTCATGCAAAGCGATAATTTACTACACAACCGATGGTGCACCCTCTTGGTGTTATCTCAGTTCACTAGAGGCCGTAAAATATCACAAAGGAATTTTTTCTACACGTATAGGTTAATTGATATCAGGATTTCGGGGATTAACTTTCTACTGGATTTTAGTATCATTTCTACAGGAGTCCAAGACGCGTTTCGCCCGGGATCGTCAATATTCAGAACATCCTTGCGGGTCAACAATTAACATGATAACATAACATGATTAATAAAAAAAATTCTATAGTTTTAAATAATGGACTTTTCAATCGTTTCGACGAATAATTGCTGAAAATGTATATCTGTATTTGCAAAAAGTAAACAGGTGAGCTCGGGGAAAACTTCATATATTGACTTACCGAATACAAATGATCTATGTCATATGCAGAGGTGAAATACATACGACTAACCACAGCATCCTTTTGCTGTCCGTGGCCACTTTTGTTAAAACGCATTTATCTGCTTCAGCACCGTGATTTTTTGACAAATTTTCCCTTCATGTCTCATACGCAGATACGTTTTGTTTGTTGTGCTTCAATACTTCACCGGTTTATTCTCTAATCGCAATGTAAAAGAAGTTTACACCAATACGTTAGAACCGTGTTTCCGGTTTGGGCGCGGAAGTAGTCCCGTTACTTATTAGTGACAGTATGCGATTTTTTCTCCGGGTCGGGGAAACCTTAACCTAGCTGCGTGATAAAACGTTTCCTGCAAGAATGACATATAGATAAATAAATAAATAAAAATAAATAAATAATAACCTCATCTAGAAAACATCCCTCTGTAGTATGTAACGTAAAGCCAGGCTTTCAGTACATTCAGTACTTTGATTTTGTTTTGGTCGGTAGTCCAAATGAGTATTTATCTCTTTATCATTTTTTTAAAGACTATGCTAAAAGCTCCATTATGACCATATGAGATACATATATGGTCTCATATATGAGACATATATTTAGACAACCCCTCGGGTTATGGATTTGCTCATGGCTGTGTGATACGCCCTAGGTTAGTGCCGTTTTCCAAGAGATCATCCAAGGGTGGCAGTTATTGCCCTCTTGTTTGAGGGAGGAGGTGGAAGGATCAATGGTGCCAATGGTAGAAGGTGAGGTTTAATAATCCCCAGTTCAGTTCTCAGAAGAATGACACTTTAATAGATAGGGATCCATATTGTCGTGTTGACTCCCTGGAGAATTTGATTAGTTTCGCTTCACCCAAGAAAAAGTTCTAGTCATGGTGCTCCAAGGTTTAGGGACTAGAGGTTTGCTCATGATTACTCGTCTCCCGGGGGAGGAAGAGGGGGTCCAGTTATGTCCTGTGTCTCAGTGAGGCCTACTACAGTTGGGAGGTACTTACCCAGTTAAGGGAATCTCCCAAAATATCATATAACCTCACTGCATCCCTTCACTCCAGTGCCTGGGAGATCAGACGACCCCCCCCCCCCACCCACCGATGGGTTGATGACCAGGCACGAGGCCTTTTAGTCAGATTTTGTATCAGAAGATTCTAGTTAGCGCCAATATATCCCTGCCGCAGGACCATATCCCCTAGTTGCCCCATTGTAGAGGCAGGTCCCGCAATCCTTCCCTTGTCCCGATCTCCTCACAGGGTCCTCTGGCCCTGTACCATGTATTGCGACTTTGCCAACCTATGCACCCCATTTCCATGACCCTAGGTCTGATGGGAGTACCCACAACACCCAGCTCTTGGTATCCCCCGTGGTTGTTGGTTACTAGTATGAGAGAACAAATATGCCTCGCCTCGTTGTCATGACGGTCTCCTATCAGCAACATTCCAGAAACACCCTGGTACATGTACCACTGGATGGAGAAGTACACGTTCGGCCCCAGGTAGGTGAAACAGAAACACATGTCATTCTCTGGGCATTCCACCCAGGAGCGTGAAACAGAAACACATGTCATTCTCTGGGCATTCCACCCAGGAGCTAGTCCCAGTGACACACACCCTTCCCGGTCCCCAGTACTCTTATGCAGGGGAAAACGCGATAGGTTTGTGTAGAAACGCGCCTAGATACAAGGGTCTGCGGTATGATGGAAAGTCTAGTTGGAAATTATTCTTGCATAACAATGGGCAGAGTTGGAGCAGCACGATCAATGCTTCTTTTCCTTAAACTGCGAGCGACTTTTACACATTTTGTTGGAGATGGACGATAACCTCTCAGTGGTTGAGACGTATCGAGGGGCGCTTAAGGTCGTCAACGACGGATTTCTCAGTCTCTCAGAATGTGGGACACTCACTGAATCAATGGGCGGAATGGGTTCTCACCCTAGCGGCATATGCTTTCCCATTTGTGCCTGATGTGCATGCATATTTCATTCCTCGGCTGTGTTTTGGGGCCGAGGATCAAGATGCAGGTTTGTACGCATTGGATGGTAGACCTAAGACTGTGAAGGATGCCATGGACAGGATGCAGTGCTACCGGCATTCCCTGCAAGCCAAGTCATTTTTAAAACTCCATGAAGGAAGTAAGGATGGTGGTACAGCTGCCGGTTGGAACACCAGCATTGGAGAGGGATATACAGGATCCATGTCAGAGAATTGTTGAACTAAAGGAGGAACTGAGGGGTCAGACCCCTATCCTCCAGATGCAACCCCACCCCCATCACAACAGGGGCATGAACAGAAATCTTCGGGGTGTTTCAAGTGTGGGGCTTTTGGCCATGTCATGAAGGACTACTTGCTTTGAACGGAAAAGAGGCTATCAAAAGCCAAGGGGTAACGGCAAAGCCTAAGTGGAATTCCAAGGCCCACCAACGGACACTTGAGCCTTGAGGCAGGGAGCGACAATCCGTCTACTGTTAGCTAAAGAGGGACCTATCCACTGGGAAGTATGAAAGTTGACACTGGAACCCTCTCTGAAAGTGGCCGGGACATTGGCATCGGAAACTGGCAAGGCAGAAAAACACTCAATGTATATAATTATACGAGTCATCGGGAAAATGGAGCAATCATACATCCCACTGCATGCATCGTTCAAAGGCCAGTCTTCAAGCCCGGTTCCATGAAGCACCAGAGGAAGAGGAGGAAGAACCTGGGGACTACATCATTGGGTGGATAGGTTCGAGTTGTCCAATGATATTGTAGTGCTAGGGTTGCAAGGTTGCAAGGGTCCGGTTCAAGGGACCAGGAGGATTACCAAATAAGGAGGACTCACCTGTTTAGGTGAAGGGTATGCATAATGAGACACCCGAGAAATTCCCGGAGGCAGCGACGCAGGACGTTTTTCAGCATGAGGAGAAAAGTGGGCTGAAGATGATTTGTGGCCAAGCAGAGGAGGGTGACGGATGATATGCCCTGCGGGCATGCTACCTGTCTCCGCAGAGACTTGTCTGTGTACATTGGGCAATTAAGCCCGATCACCAATTTCATGGTAGAAATGGCAGTCCAGGGAGTGTAACTGCAAGCAGTGGTGGGTTCAAAGGCCAAGGTCAGTGTCTCCTCCACCAGAATCTATGAGGAGCTTGACTCCAATTTGCCCTTAAAGCAACATGTCAGCCTTGTGGAGGCTTGCAAGAATGCAAGGGTGTGAGGGTTTATCATCGATCCCATGGGTATATGCTTAGGAAAGGTGGAATGCAGTGTTGATTTGTACTTAGCCCCTTTAAAGGATTAGATGCTATTGGGAATTGAGTACTTTCATCAGCAGAAATCTCTCCTGGGTTTGGAGCATGGTAGTCATACCATTTGGGAGGAGACAATCCCTTTGACGTTTTAGCGTTCTGGGGAGAAGTGCATGGG
>CAJDSM010069315.1:6814-20260 GCA_903981925.1 Ostrea lurida
AGAAGAGAGATTTGCTATTGTTGTGTTGTGTTGCTATTGTGCGTTGTGTGGATTGTGATTGTTTCTTGTGTTTGTTGGTTGCGTGTTTCTATTGTGTGTTGCTATTGTTGCGTTGTGTTGGAAAAAGGTTTGGTGGGGATTTGGGTCTTTGGTTTGTTTTTTTTTGTTTGTTTTTTTTGGGGGTTGTGTTCTATTGTTGTGTTGTGTTGCTATTGTTGCGTTGTGTTGGAGTTTGGATTGTTCTTGTGTTCTTTGGTGTTTGCGTTGTAGTTTGCATTGTTGTGTTGTTTGGCTATTGTTGGCGTTGTGTTGGAGTTGTGATTGTTTCTTGTGTTGTTGGTTGTGTTGTGTTGCTATTGTTGCGGTTGTGTTGGAGTTGTGAATTGTTTCTTTGTGTTGGTGGTTGGTGTTGGTTGGTATTGCTCGTGTTGATGGTTGTGTTGTTTGGTATTGCTTGTTGTGGTTGTTTGTGTGGTATGTTGTGTTGATGGTGTGTTTGTTGTTTGGTATGCTTGTGTTTGGAATGTCTGTATTGTTTGTGTGGTCTTGCTGTGTTTGATGGTTGTATTGTGGTTGGTATTGCTGTGTTGTTGTATTGCTGGGTGATGGTTGTGTTGTGTTGTGTTGGTATTGCTGTGTTATGGTTGTATTGTTGTGTTGGTATTGCGGTTGATGGTGTTTGTGTTGGTATCTGTTGTGTTGATGGTTGTGTTGTTTGTATTGCTGTGTTGTGTTGGTATTGCTGTGTTGGTTGGTTTTGTGTTGTGTTGGCTATTGCTGTTTGTGTTGTATTGCTTGGTTCATGTGTTGGTTGTATTGTTGTGTTGGGTGTTGGTATTGCTCGTGTTGAAATGTTGTGTTGTGTTGGTATGTGTGTTGATGGTTTGTTGTGTTGGTATTGTGTGTTGGTGGTTGTGTTGTTGTTGGTATGTTTGATTTGTTGGTATTGCTGTGTTGATGGTTGTGTTGTGTGGTATTGTTTGTTTCAGGTTGTGTTGTGTTGGTTTGCTGTTGTGTTGGTATTGCTGTTTGATGGTTGTGTTGGTGTTGTGTTGGTATCTGTGTTGATCGGTTGTTATTGTTGTGTTGTATTTGCTGTGTTTGATGGTTGTGTTGTGTTGGTATTGCTGTGTGTTGTTGGTATTGGCTCGTTTCGATGTTTGTTTGGTATTGTTGTTTGTGTGGTAATTGCTGTGTTGAATGTTGTGTTGTGTTGGTATTTGCATGTGTTGAATGGTTGTGTTGTGTTGGTATTGCGTGTGTTGGTGGTTGGTTGTGTGGTGATTGTTGTGTTGTGTTGGTTATTGCTGTGTTGATGGTTGTGTTGTGTTGGTATTGTTGTGTTGATGGTTGTTTGTGTTGGTATTCTGGTTTGTGTGTGTATTGCTGTTTTCATGGCTTGTGTTGTGTTGTGTTCTGGTATGCTGTGTTGATGGTTGTAATTGTTTGTTGGTAATTGCTGGTTGATGGTTGTTTGTGTTGGTATTGCTGTGTTGATGGTTGTGTTGTTTGGTATGTGTTGTGTTGATGGTTTTTTGTGTTGTATTGTTGTGTTGTTGTATTGGGGTGTGTTGATGTTGTGTATTGTTGTTGATGGTTGTGTTTGTTGGTATTGTTGTGTCTTGTTGGTATTGCTTGTGTTGATGGTTGTGTTGTTGTTGGTATTGCTGGTGTGATGTTTGTGTTAAGTATTGTTGTGGTTGAATGGTTGTGTTTGTGTTGGTGTTGTGTTGTGTTTGGTATTGTTGTGTTGTGTTGGTATTGTGTGTTGATGGTTGTTTATTGTGGTCGGTTTTTTGTTGATGTTGTGTGTCAGCTGTGTGTTGGTTTGCGTGTTTTTGTTGTGTTGGTGTTTTGTGTTGTGGTTGTGTTGTGTTGTGTTGGTGTTGTTGTGATGTTTGGGATTGGTGTTGGTGTTGTGGTGGTTAGTCTTTTGCTAATTATTGTTCAACATTGCTTGGTTACTGTCAATTCAGAGGTAAAGTTAAGTTCTCAAAGCTGAATCCACCTTAAGTGATGATAATGGAATTCGATCTGAATAATGAATAGCATGTGTTGAAAGGATGTCTTCCTCGTGAACAGGCCCTGACAGAACGGCTCATCGTGGACCTTCAAAGACCACACCTATATGTAATTATATTAAGAATATCTAGACTCTTGTGACCTCCAAGACCCACAACCTATTTAATGATATTAGATATATCAAATCTTGTGGACCTCCATAGACCACAACCTATGGTAATGATATTTAGATATATCATAATATCAGACCTTTGTGACCTCCAAAGACTCACAACCTATGTAATTGATATAATATATCAGACTTTCTTGTGGACCTCAAGACCACAACCTATGTAATGATTTAGGATATATCAGAGATCTTGTGGACCTCCAAGACCACAACCTATGTAATGAATTTCAGATATATCACAAACTCAACACTCATAATATGCATAAATGAAGACCTAAACTTTAAAATCATTAATAACTGAAAATGACAAGTAATAATAGAGTATTGCTTTACACCGTAGAATAATTCTAGGTGAACTTCTTATGGACACAGGGGGGAAAAACTTTATCAAGAAAGCTAAACATTTTTCAAATCATCAATGATGGTTCCCAGATTTTCAAATTTCCCTTGACTGACTAGGTATTGAACGACCAGATTAGGTTCTAGTTCATGAAGAAGAGAGGTAGATAAACAAATAGACGGAAGGACCGCATTTTAGATTGGCATGAGGTGACACATTTCAAGACAATTAATGCAACCCCGGCCATAAAGGACGAGAATTAATTAGATTACTGACCTGTAGTTCCCTTTAACGCAATTGCAGATACATATCTGCTGTTGGGTTCAGGTTGTGCGACCAACCCGGAAGACGAGTATATCTTTAAAAGTGTTTTCTGGACGTTTTGATGTCACTGGTGGAAACAGTTCCACTTTCCATTGTAGATTTTTATAATCGCATAATTCAAGAAAACATATAACAAATTGGTACTTTTTTGTGAAGTCAGTGTGGTTATAGTGAAGTTTTCATAAGGTGGGAGTACTTTTGAAGATTGTCGATGTCGCAGTTATCTTATTTTAAAAAATGATTAATTAATTAATAATAAATACAATAAAACCACGACAAAAAACTCTAACAGAATGGAACTTTGAATGGGGTGCCACATTGACTTTTTTTTTACTTCCCCACACTAATATCCTGTACACTTTTCACATCATGACACTTCGATAATGCGTGGAATGAACATGTTTTGAATATAAGAGGATTATCTGGAGGGGATTTAAGGACACACCTACTCCTAGAGT
Source organism: Ostrea lurida (assembly GCA_903981925.1). Lineage (NCBI taxonomy): Eukaryota > Metazoa > Mollusca > Bivalvia > Ostreida > Ostreidae > Ostrea > Ostrea lurida. The sequence continues at coordinate 10,128 of CAJDSM010069315.1, forward strand.
TTTGCCATCATTGATCTCTTTCAAATTGAATATGAACACAAATATTGGGGGGGGGGGGATTTCCCAGAGTTCATCCCGATCCTTATGAATGGTGTGATAATTAATCTAAGCCAATTACTAATACATTTTTCTGGAGATTCCATTAAACCTGAATGCATTTAATGCAAATATACATTAATGAAAACAATACTAAAGCGAAATGCAGCCAGATGAATAAGACGCGTTGTTTTTTAGCTAGGTCACTCGTGCAATACCACATCAACCTCAGACGTAAATGTTTTCTTCTCCAAACGCTTCAAATTTAAAAAGGTAAGATCCCAGAGGTCTTTAAACCGATGTCCCCTTCCCAAACTACCATTCATAATTTCCGTTCAATCATTCTCACGCAATCATATATTTCATACTCAAAATTTCAAATTGAGACTTGTTTCATGTATAAGGTTGCTGGCCTTTGCAAGTAAGTGCAGTAGTTTATTGTAATACTGGGTTATAGTTATATCGAGGAGAAATATCATAATTCATATACAAATTTTATTAAAGGATCAACTTCAGCGGATAAATACCACCATGGTCATATATGGCACGTCAATTGTCTACTCATTGATAGAACAGACTATGAAAATTGGCAACCCCCATTCCAATATTCACATTGTAAAAAAAAAGACTCCATTACAGCGCACGTCCTGTGTATACCATAATATAGGAGGGGGTCGGCAAGTTAACGACCCCATTCCAAAACATAGGGATTTCACCTGGCATACTGGTACCGTAGTCTCAATATTAAGTGCAATTGCAATTCAATAGACGCATTCTTTAGTGAGTTTTTTATTAAATTTCAGCAAGGTTGTTGTATCATCACTGCTAGTGAAATTTCCAGTCTAATACTTAAGGGAACTATTCTACATCACGTTTTATGTCTTATCAATATTGTTTTACTGCGCTTGCAGACTGTTTTTTTTTTTTTTTTTTTTGATATATCGCTGTAGCTTCCGTGTAAAATGTTATGGTGAAACGTCGATTAGCAAAATAATCTGCGGATTTCCTTTCTTTGAACATTCAAATAAATGTATTTGAAAGAAATAGCATTGGAAATATTCTAACAGCGCAAAGTCTTACCACAGAAATGCATGTGCACAAGATATGATAACGTAAAGTATGAAACGACGAGATATCCGTTGTTCTCCTGGCAACATTTTGGATGTATTCGAAATTTGTAAAGAATGGTAGACATTATGCCCTATCATCAAGTATACCTTAATATTACGCTAGCAATTTACCTAGGCCTGGGGGGTATAAAATTTTTTGAGCACGTTTTTCATACCAAGCTTAAAACTCGTGATCTATATCTTTATTATCGGCCACAACTGTGTGCGGCCGATCTATTTGTGATTGGTGTTAAGAAGAGCCGCATAGAAAAGGGGCAAGTCTTTGTTTGCTTTATAATACTGTTTCGATAGGCATTCTTTATAAAACAAAAAAAAAATGTGTGAAAAGTTCTGAATAAAAGATTTTAGAAATGTGTATAAATATAGTATTTATGAAACTGTAAATCAAATGCGTTTTATTATTATTCATTATTCTAACGAATATTAATGAATTTACGATTTATAGCGACAACATTTCTACACAAATCTCCCCGTAGTGCAGTGTGTAAAATTTAAAGCTAATCAGATATTGATGAAAAAAACCAGGTTATTTTTTTTAACAGTCTGCTTTGCGGCTTCGAATATTTTAATTTATGTATATTTTTATTGATGATTTTATACCAAATCTCAAACCTGCAAATCAGATTGGTGTTCGTATATGCCAGTGAAGCAAATAAATTCACGAATCATCACGTGAACACATATCCGGGTATATGCATATCATTTAAATTTTATATCTAACGGGGATTCACCCAGCCGCCCCGAATTTTTTCCCCTTCCCCCATTAGGGTTTAAAGAAAAGCCCCCCCAAAAAAACCTATAGAGAATTGAGGTATTTTTGATTCACGTACCTGAACAACAAGTAAGTCTAAATGAACATTCTCCTTTATAAACCCATTCATTTTTGCTACAGAATAGTAATTAAAACAACATAGAACCTTCTAAATGGACTAGCAACGACAGCAGCAGCTTTAATGTTAAACAAACAGTAGCTATACAGATGTAAATACAAGTTGATTTCATTTAAGAACATTAAGCGTGTGTCAAGCTCACGTGTCGTCCACTAACTTGACTTTAACAGAGCCTTACGATAGACGGTTCTATATTGAACCGCAATGAAACTGATCGATACCTATAAGGTTATTCGAATTGAAACTTGAACTAATCGGACATAAATCCCATTCATTACTATTACCAAGTAGAAAATTAATTTCTGTCTAATTCGTTACCTCAAACGAACGAAATCACTTTATTTTGTTGCTGTTAACTTATAAAATAAATGAAAGAAAAAATAAATCTTATATTTTTTCGGGTGATATGCAGGTTATCACCGAGATTTTAGAACGGTAAACTTTTCATCAATGCGCTTCGCGCATGATGAGTTTTACCGTCTAAAATTTGTGATACCTTGCATACACCGAAGAGGAAAAAATATAAGATTCCTTTCTTATTTTTCATTCTTTAACTGTAACCACAACAATTTGCCTGCACTTTTTTGCACTCAACATTCTAATAACTATATTTGTTCATCTTGCATATCATTGTCAATGTTTTTTGAACGAAATCTCAAGCGTCTCTATTGCAATTGCACAGTGAGTTAGGGATTTCCCATCGAAGAGGGTGTCGGTTCAAAAAGTAATGTGTCGTATTCGTGATTTCTGTTGCATATAAATTTGTAAAAAAAGTTTGCGGCGATTGAAAGCTCTGCATCAAGCCGTTTATTAGAAACTGCTGATATTCATTCTTATACTCAAATGGAGCTATCAGTGGTCAAAGATGTTTTATAGTAATGCTTTAGGTAATTTTCATCTGAGTTTGTGCTCAAAGCAAACATGGCTATGCCGTAAATAAAATGAATCGGCACTAGAGAGAGAGTCATGTTTTGAGCATCCGAATACTCAGAAAACAAGATTTATATACCCTCCAGCGCCTAGTTTTTTTTTTGTTTTTTTTTTAAGTTATATATTTGTTTGGTTTTTTCACTTGTATTTTATTTGGTTTTTTCAATGCATTATTATTATTCACTTTTCATTTACTTTATTTATTTATCATCAATATCATTTTATTATCTAGTGTTTGGAATGATCAAGAAATAATGTCCTGAGAAGAAAACCTTTTATTCAATATCAGCCTATGATGAATCCTCCGACAATTTACATCGGTGCACATGGCTTTCATTTAAAAACTTGGTAAATCGCGACCAGAAATTATATAAAAGACAGTTTAAAGAATTAGCAAATACCAATTAATTAAAAATTCTGTAAATATGTATACAAATAAGCACGCTGGTGGTCGCACTTCACACAAACAGTAGAACAATTCTCACAGAGATGGCCTTCTTCATTTCATCACCGATTTTCAATTTAAACTATGTGAGCGTAGTGGTGTCAATTTAAAATACAATGCAGTCGGTGACTTCTACTTCGTTCTCTCAAAATTTCTTAGCTCAATCGGTACACTGAGATAAATATTTAGAAATTCAGCGTTGCTACACAAACGCCTTCACTGCAAAAACTATTCATCTACGTCGGCTAGTGTCAAAACACACGGACAAAACAAGCTTAAGATGGGCATACTAATATCAATTATCATCTATTCTAAAAACTGAAAGTGTTAAAGAAGTCTCTAGCGTCTACTCTTTTTCGTCAGTACGGACTCATCTTTGGATCTTTAATCCACTCGTTCATCACTCGGTATTTCGGATTGGATAGTACTGTACCTGAAACACGCGTCTGACAAACAGCCCCATGTATTACACCCTGCAAAGTGACACTGGTCGTAACACCGATACGATTCCGTAACACACATTAAGGTCCTGTTTTCTAAGTACGTAAAAAGTGCCGAATTAAACAAACTGTGTCCATAGTATCTGGTGGTTTTTACCATCAGCTCGTATCTATCTCGAAAACATCGGTATCTCTTGCTTGAATTCGGACTGTCTCTCTTGACTAACTATTGGGTGTGTCGGACTCAATTTTCTTGTATAAATGTCATGTCGGAACACTTTTTTGTGGAATTCAGTTTCAGTTCTGCTGGTGGGTGTTCACATCCGAACATCTCCATTCCCTATACAAGGGCCTTCACTCCGACAACTCATCCTATAATAAGTACCTTCCCTTCCGAGTCACTCCATCCTAATAAAGGCCTTCATTCCGAACAACCCTCCCTATAAAGGGCCGTTCATCTCCGAACCAACCATCCCTATAAAAGGACCTTCATTCCGAACACTCCATTCCCTATAAAGGCCTTCATTCCGAAAACCCATCCCTATATTGCAACGGGCCCTTCACTCCGAACAACCATCCCTTTAAAGGACCTTCATTCCGAAACTTCCATCCTATAAAGGGCTTCATTCCGAAACAACCCAACCCTATAAAGGGCCTTCACTCCCGGCAACCATACCTATAAAGGACCTTCATTCGAACAACTCCATCCCTATAAAGGGCCTTCAATTCCGAAAACGCCAACCGCTGTGAACACACCACCAGCAGAACTGAAACTGAATCCAAAAAAAGATGTTCACGACATGACATTTATCAAAGAAAAGTGTCGACACCAATGTTAGTCAAGAGACAGTCCGATTCAAGCAAGGATACCGATGTTTCGAGAAGATAGAGGGATGTGAAAAAACCACAGAACTAGGAACACAGTTAGTTAAAGGCACTTATTAACGTTTAAAACAGGACTTAATGTTACGGAATGTATCGGTGTTTACGGAGTGTCACTTGCAAGTGTAAACAGGGGCTGTTTGTCAAGCGGATTTCATTACATATATAATCGGAAATACCAGTGTTGACCGAGTGTTTAAAGATCCAAGATGAGTCGCTACTGACGAAACAAGATAGCCGACTAGACTTCTTAAACACTTTCAGTTTTCAGAAGATGATAATGTGCTATTAGATGCCCATCTTTAAAGCTTTGTTTTGTCGTTGTGTTTTGACACTAGCCGACTTGATAATAGGTTTTTGCGGTGAAACAGCGTTTGTGTGCAACGTTGAATTTAAAATTTATCTCGTTACCGTTGAAGCTTAGAAATTGAAGAACGAAGTAGAAGTCACCGACTGCATTGATTTTAAATTGACACACGCTCACAAGTTTATTGAAATCCGTGATGAAAATGAAGAAGGCCTCACTCTTGTGACGAAACTTGTTCTACTCTGTGGATCGACCACCAGCTGCTTATTTGTTCATATTTACAAGAATTTTAATTAATTAGGAATTTGCATTCTGTAACTCTTCTCTTTATAATTTCTGTCCCGATTTACAAGTTTTAAATGAAGCCATGTGCACCTTGATTGTCGGAGGATTCATCTAGGCGATCATTGAAAAAAAGTTTTCTTCTCAGGAATTATTTCTTATTCATTCCTAAACAGTAATAAATGAATGAATGAATAAATAAATAAATAAATAAATGAATAAATAAATGATTAAAAAAACCAAATAAAAACAAATGAAAAACCCAAACAAATAAATTAAAAAAAAAAAAAAAAAACTAGGCGTGGAGGTTATAAAACTTTTTTCTGTATTCATGCTCAAACTCATACTTTGTGCCGATTCATTTATCTACGCATAGCCATGTTTGCTTTGAGCACAACTCAGATGAAATTCCAAAGCATACTAAAAACATCTTGACCATGTACTCCATTTGAGTATAAGAATGAATATATCACAGTTTCATAATAAACGCTTGATGCAGAGCATCAAATCGGCCGCAAACTTTTTTTACAAATTTTATATGCAAAGAAACACAGAAACGACCAACATACTCTTTTGAACCACACCCTTCTTCGATGAAATCCTAAACTCCACCTGTGCAAATTGCAATAGAGACGCTAGATTGCGTTCAAAAAACATGACAATGATATGCAAATGGAACAAATATAGTTATTAGAATTTGAGTGTCAAAAAAGTGCAGCAAATTGTTGTGGTTAAGTTAAAAGAATGAAATAAGAAAGGAATCTTATATTTTTTCCTCCTTCGGTGATGCAGGTATCACCAAATTTTTTAGACGGTAAAACTCATCAATGCGCGAAGCGCATTGATGAAAAGTTTACCGTTCTAAAATCTCGGTGATAACCTGCATATCACCCGAAAAAATATAAGATTTAATTTCTTATCATTTATTTTATATTACAGCAACAAAATTAAATGTGATTTTTCGTTTGAGGAAACGAATTAGACAGAAATTAAATTTCTACTTGGTAATATAATGAATGGATTATTCCGGATATTTCAAGTTTTCAATTCGAATAACCTTATAGGTATGATCAGTCATGCGGTTCAATATAGAACCGTTCTATCGAGCTCTGTTAAAGTCAGTTTAGGACGACACGTAGAGCTTGAAACACGCTTAAATTCTTAAATGAATCCAACTTGTATTTACATACTGTTATAGTACTGTTTGTTTAAACATTAAAGCTGCTGCGTGTCGTTGCTAGTCCATTTAGAGTTTAGTTGTTTTATATTACTGATCTTGTATCAAAAAATGAATGGGTTATAAAGGAGAATGTTCTTTAGACTTTACTTGTTGTTCAGGTACGTTGATCAAAAATCACCTCAATTCTTATAAGGTGCTATTAACCAATGAGAATCGGGCTAGGTGATCCCGCTGATTATGAAAATTAAATGATATGCATATACCCGGGATATGTGTCACGTGATGATGGTGATATTATTTGCTGGACTGGCTATACTGAACACCAATCTGATTTGCAGGTTGAGATTGTATACAAATCATCAATAAAAATATACATAAATTAAAATATTCGAAGCCGCAACATACTGTTAAAAAAAAATAACCTGTTTTCTCATCAATATCTGGATTGCTTCTAAATTTTACACACTGCCACTACGGGGAGTATTTGTTGTAGAATGTTCGTATAAAATCGTAAATTCATAATATTCGTTGAATAATGAATAATAATAAAACGCATTGATTACAGTTATAAATACTTATATTTATACACATTTCTAAAATCTTTTATTCAGAACTTTTACACACATTTTTTTTTTTTTTTATAAAGAATCGCCTATCGAAACAGTAATTATAAAGCAAACAAAGACTTCCCCTTTTCCTATGCGCTCTTTCTAACACAATCACAAATAGATCGGCCGCTGTGGCCGATAATAAAGATTTAGATCACCGAGTTTAAGCTTGAGTATGAAAACGTGCTCAAAAAAGTTTTATAACCCCCAGGCTAGGTAATTGCTAAGCGTAGATATTAAGGTATACTTGATATAGGCCTAGATGTCTACCCTCTTAAATTTCAGAATACATCCAAAATGGTTGCCAGGAACAACGGATATCTCGTCGTCATACTTTACGTACTCATTCTTGTGCCATGCATGTTCTGTGGTAAGACTTTGCGCTGTTAGAATATTTCCAATGCTATTTCTTCCAAATGAAATACATTTATTTGAATGTTCAAAGAAAGGAATCCCAGATTATTTTGCTAATCGACGTTCACCATAGACATTTTACACGGAAGCCCCTACAGCATATATCCAAAAAAAAAAAAAAAAAAGTCTGCAAGCAAGCACGTAAAACATATTGTAAGTACATAAAACGTGATGTAAATGTTCCCTAAGTATTAACCTGGAAATTTCACTAGCAGTGATGATCAACCAACCTTGCTGAAATTTAATTAAAACTCATAAGCATGCGTCTATTGAATTGCAATTGCACTTATATATTGAGACGGTACCAGTTGCAGGTGAAATCCTATGTTTTGGAATGGGGGTTCTTTAACGTGCCGACCCCCTTCCTATATCTTGGTATACACAGACGTGCCGCTGTAATGGGTCGGTTTTTTTTGACAAGTGAATATTTGAATGGGGGTGCAATTTTCATCAGTCTGTTCTATCAATGAGTAGACAATCTGACGTGCCATAATATCAATGGGTGGTAAATTTATCCGCTGGAATTGATCCTCTAATAAAATTTGTAATCATGAATTATGATATTTCTCCCTCGATATAACTATAACCCAGGTATTACAATAACTAGATGCACTTACTTGCAAGGGCAGCAACTATACATGAACAAGTCTCAATTTTGAATTTTGGTATGAAATATATGATTGGGTGAGAATGTTGAACGGAAATATATGAATGGGTAGGTTTGGGGAAGGGGACATCCGGTTTTAAGACCTCTGGATCTTACTTTTAAATTTGAAGCGTTTGGAGAAGGAACATTTACGTCTGAGGTTTGATGTGGCTATTGCACGAGTGGACCTAGCTAAAAAACAAACGCTCTATCATCTGAGCTGCATTTCGTTGTATTGTTTTCATTAATGTATATTTGCATTAAATGCATTCAGTTTAATGGATCTCCAGAAAAATGTATTGTAATGGCTTAAATTAAGATTATCATACATTCATAAGGATTCGGGATGGAACTCTGGAAATCCCCCCCCCCCCAATATTTGTGTTTTCATATTCAATTTGAAAGAGATCAATGATTGGCAAAACTCTAGGAGTGAGGTGTGTCCTAAATCCCCTCCAGATAATCCTCTTATATTCAACATGCTTCATTCCACGCATTTCGAAGTGTCATGATGTGAAAATTGTACAGACTATAGTGTGGGAAGTAAAAAAAAAGTCAATGTGGCACCCCATTCAAATGTTCCAATCTGTAGAGTTTTTGTCGTGGTTTTTTTTATTTATTGATTAATTAATTAATCATTTTTTTAAAATACAGATAACTGCGACATCGACAATCTGCAAAATACTCCCACCTATGAACTTCACTATAACACCACTGACTTCACAAAAAGTACCATTGGTTCATATGTTTCTGTGAATTATGCGAGTTATAAAATCTACAATGGAAGTGGAACTGTTTCCCACCAGTGGGACATCAAAAGTCCAGAAAACACTTTGATAAATATACTCGTCTTCCGGGGTTGGTCGCACAACCTGAACCCAACAGCAGATATATCCTGCCAATTGCGTAAAGGGAAACTACAGGTCAGTAATCTAATTAATTCTCTTCCTTTAGTGGCGGGGTTTGCATTAATTGTCTTGAAATGTGTCACCTCATGCCAATCTAAATGTCGGTCCTTCCGTCTATTTGTTTATCTACCCTCTCTTCTTCATGAACTAGAACCTAATCTGGTCGTTCAATACTAGTTCAGTCAAGGGACATATTGAAAGATCTGGGCAACATATGATGATTTGAAAATGTTTAGCTTTCTTGATAAAGTTTTTCCCCCCTGGTGTCCATAAGAAGTTCACCTAGAATTTAGTTACTACGGTGAAAGCGATACTCTATTATTACTTGTCATTTTCAGTTATAATGATTTTAGATAGTTTAGGTCTTCATTTATGCATATTATGAGTGTTGAGTTTGTGATATATCTGAAATCATTACATAGGTTGTGGGTCTTGGAGGTCCACAAGAGTCTGATATATCTAATATCATTACATAGGTTGTGAGTCTTGGAGGTCCACAAGAGTCTGATATTATGATATATCTAATATCATTACATAGGTTGTGAGTCTTGGAGGTCCACAAGAGTCTGATATTATGATATATCTAATATCATTACATAGGTTGTGGGTCTTGGAGGTCACAAGAGTCTAGATATTCTTAATATAATTACATATAGGTGTGGTCTTTGAAGGTCCACATGAGCCGTTCTGTAGGGCGCCTGTTCACGAGGAAGACATCCTTTCACACATGCCTACTTCATTATCAGCATCGAATTCATTATCGATCCAGCTACAGGTGGATTCAGCTTTTGAGAACTCTAACTTTACTCTGAAATATGAAGGTAACCAGCAAATGTTGACAATAATTACAAAACACTAACCACCACAACACCAACACAATCACCAACACATCACAACAACACCAACACAACAACAACACCAACACAACACAAAAACACCAACACAACACAAAACACCAACACAACACAGCCACTGACACAACACAACCATCAACAAAACCACCGACACAATAACACAACCATCAACACAACAATA
>CAJDSM010069323.1:0-12942 GCA_903981925.1 Ostrea lurida
ACTAAACTTCTTCAAAACAATTATATTTAAAAAATCAATGATTTTCAATAATTTAATAATGGTATTCTAACGGCATCTTACCATTTTAGACCAACTGAAGTGCCCTTTCATTTTCACTTCCAGTTCATGCTACTTTTCCGTTGGTAAATGCTGAGCTTTGTTGTTGTTGAAGAGATCAAGGACTCACAGAGTCGGTGTGCACGGTCAACAGGGATGCTGACTCCTCCTAGGCACCTGATCCGTGACACACCAGAGGCGGGACCAGGGCCTAGTTGGCCAACTCTTGTTTTTGTATTCTATATGGACTTACGAGTTATAATTTACCACTGTTCAGGAGGAAAGGCTCACATAGAGCCAGGCTTCCGGGGAAAGGCTCAATGGTACAGCAAACTTTCCCGTGGAAGGGGGAGTCACAATATTGGGGAGTCTCACGTCTACAAGACCGGAACCAGAGAATACCCTTTTAACCCTTTTATTCGGCTTATCTCTCACCCATTTAGAAAGGCGCAAAGAAAAAAAATAAAATCATTGTGAAATCACGGCGGGTGTTGACCGGTCAACAGGGATGCTTACTCCTCCTAGGCACCTGATCCCACCTTCTGGTGTGTAGCGGGTCCGTGATTACCCAACTTTGTTGTTTTTGTATATATTTAGGATTTCGAGATTGATCACTGTTCGTTATCTTTTGCCTTTACATACCACAAGTTTGCTGTTAGACATCTAAACTTTTTTCCAGTAGCCAATTTGCACGTTTATGCCTTTCAATCCCAATTATAAATTTTATACCCGAAAAAGATGGCAGTCAGAATAAATCACAGTTCAATACTGTTACATGAAGCGAGTAAGGTATTCTCCTTTATCACAGCGTGCATTCGAACTCAGTATTAGGGCATGGCATTTCAAGTCTCTGTCAGAGACCAAGGTTTCCCTTATCTGCAGGGCAATATCGGAGAAACAGTCTGGGGTTTTGGGTCTGTTACTAACATTTTCGGTGACTGCTGGCGGTGAGGCGTCAGTAGAAGGTAACATATTAAAAATAAAAGAAAATTAATTCATCAGGTAATTTTCAGACATAAATTAATTGTACATGAAGGACAGCATGGGCGCTGTGGGAATGTTACGCTTGAGATCGGGATAAAACAGTAGGTGCTAAACATATACTTTTACATATCCCTTTTACAGTAAAGGACACGTTTGAGCTAAAATCGAAATTCAAATTTAATTTTTTTCAATTAATGTTTACAGGATTACGTAAAGGTATTTCTAATGTAGCTAAACGTGAATGACAGATGTTGAGTTAAACCAGGGCAAAGTAAGATTACTACATTCACAAATCTTCAGAATGTAAAGGCAAAGACAACGAACGTGATCAGTCTTGGAAGTTTCCCCATATGGAATACAAAAAACATGAGTTTGGGCAAACACGGAAAACCCTGGAGACACAGAGTGGTTCAGGTGGCCTAGGAGGAGTAAGCATCCCCTGTTGGACCGGTCACACCAGCCGTTTTGAGCCCACAGTCTTGATCAGGTGAAACCGAAACAACAGTTGTGAAAAACGGCTTCCTAACAGATGGCTATGAAACCCACATCAGACAACATTTGACTCAATATTAGATCATATAGATTAAACTTAAATTTCATAACGACCAGGAATTTTACGAAATGCTGCCTTTAAACGTGCACTGTTTAAACCCCTGCAACAACAACCTGTCTGTAAAGTAGCTTGCCTTGATCAAAAACTGATCATACGCAGACCTAGCTTTACGTGTCGAATAAGTTGAGAGGACATACACATTCATAGCAGGTGATGATTGGAATATTTGCTACATAGATATTGGAAGTTGACGATGGAGAAATCGAAGCTGAAATCGTCCCGTTTCTCATAAGTTGAGTGAGTAGTTTGCGATGTTCAATAAAATATCCAAGATACGAAGCAGACAGGAAGGCTCTGTGGTGTCCGTGGAATATATTGAATTCAACATATGAAGGAAATCATTATCATTGATAGATAAAACATCGTCAATATATCGAAATGTCGAATTAAAGGGCCACCGCTAGAGATTTCTTCTTTTCGTTAGAAGCTTTTTAAGAAATTCTGCCTCATAAAGGAATATATTAGATAGGTCAGCTAAGTAAAGAAGCACCAAGGCTCGTTACCGTTTGTTAGTAAACCGTTCGTTTAAAGCTGATCTGTCAAATTTCAAGTCCATTCAGAAGCACAATTTAAACAGTTTAGAGCGTTTTTTACATTGCCATTTCTGCTACCTGTTTTCAGATAATGTTTATTTTTAGATTTCAATTAATATTTGCAATGCTCACTTATGGTATTTTCTAATGGTAAGCAAAAATTTTGAACGTCATTGTTGAATTACAAGTGAGCTACAAATAATCTAGTATACGTTCCGTTTTAAAGCAATTTTTTGGTAAAAGTGCTGAACACAATTAAACAGTCAGTGTTTGTCACATCTCATTTTTTTTAAATATGGTTATTTTTGAAGCCCATCTTGATGTGTATAAAAACAAGGCTCGAGTCTTGTTTACATAACCAAAGAATTGTTGAGGTTCTATCCTTACTTGTAACTTAATTACTGACAATTAACCTCTTTGCTGAACATTAGAAAATAACTTGTTAAGCATTCTAAACATTAAAAATGCAAATATGAACTGTAGTTAAAATGTATCCAGTCCTCTAATTATCATATCCATTAATGCTTCTATTGTAAATTTACCTCGTGGTAGAATATGCAAAATATTACCAGAACGTTTTATTATACTTAATCCAGAAAGGTAAAATGAGATTAGAATTACGGCAATGCTATCAACGGAAAACTCCCCATTGGAAGAAAATCACATTGTTAAGCCGTTTTTCACACATGATTTGATACGGATTGTTCCGTGTACCTGATCAAGACTATGGGCTCACCGGCGGGTGTGACCGGTCAACAGGATGCCTACTTCCTCCTAGGCACCTGATTCCCCTCTTTGGTGTTGTCCAGGGTCCGTGATTGCCAACCCTGTTTTTGTTAATTGAGCTCGCTGGTGGACTGTTAGTCCCGAGGGTCTCACAGGCCCAGTTGCTATGTCTATGTTACTAGCTTGAAATACGGATATATTTAATTGCAGTGGTTTTTAAAATAGAAAATCCATTATCAAAATTAAGGATTATCTCCCTCATGATAGCTCTGATCCTTCGAAGTTTTTGGCCCAATCTTTGGCACTAAATTGATACTTTAAAGTTTTACTTTCATATTTCGCATTTCCAAATTTTCGGTTTGAGCATCACTGAAGAGACATTAATTTGTCGAAATGCGCATCTGGTGCATATATGATTTATATTTAGGACTTTACGAGATTGATCCACTGTCGTTATCATTGCTTTACATAACAATGATGGAAAAAGGAATATTTGGGTTGTAGTTCCCCTCATTCCATGCTGGAAGCTTGTCGGCCATGTCCATTGCGCAGGATGTCCCCTGACGCATCCGCCTCCGAGGCCAGCCGGAAAGTTCAAGAACGTCCTGTACACCCACAAACGGCGGCGGAGGGGGCCCCAAGATCTTCGCATAAACCCCCACAGGAAGGCCCTGATCTCCACTTAAAGACAAGAATGCCACCAACCACGACTTGGGAGGACATTGCTGTGACCCTGTGGAGACTCTATCTGTATCTACATTCGCTGACTCTGGTGAAAGAATTCATATCCGCCAACACCATTTATCGCGTGATAAACCTGACGTCATCAGTGTGAATCAAGATTTAACCATACTCATCAGCTCCATTACCACGTAAGTTAGTATAATGAATCGCACAGTATCAAAATGATTGTACGAGTGTAATGTGGACAATTGCCAGGAGAAAGTAAGAAAACGACCCTTTTTACCCTTTATTTCCCTTTTTCACTCTACTCTCTTTAATCTCAATGTCCTCTGGTAAAAACTTTTCATCTAGAATTGTTATTTCAGGTGGTGGAGATGAATTCCCAGAACGCTAATGGTGAAACCCCCAGGAGAGGTATACCTGAATCGGAACATCAACAGCGGCGGCGTGGGATGTGTCCACCTCCATTCATGCTGGGGAACCCCAACCCAGTCAACTCGATTCCACCCAATTCTACCCATGACAACCCACCACCCACGACCCAGGTCAGGCGACATCTCCGCCGGATGGATAGCGAATTACTTCATCAAATCGAAATCCAACATTTTTTCTACTGGTAAGATCGACCGACAAATGACGATGTTGACGTCACTTACTAAACTTGCCTGTGAGTTCCCATCATGACGTAGGCTTGGGTGAGGCAATATTGTTGGAGTTGCTGACGGACAAAAAACTATTATCTTACCTCGAGGGACACAATCCATCGCTTTACGTGTATTCTAGTTCAGTGAGTGGACGTCCAGTTTCAGATTTAGTTGGGAAATAAAATATATTATTGATGGCGTTCTTAAATGCTCCATTTGACAACCTCCCTTATAATTCATGTATGAGGGTGTTCGAACTGTTAATGTGTATTGTACCACAGTGCGAAACGCTTCGCACGATGGTTTGGATGATGATGGTCCTGATAAACTAGGGAAATACATTTCCAACGGAATTACATGCCCTTCAGTACCGGAATTGTTTTAAACTTACAGTCATGTAAAAGAACCGTTGTTGACCACGTTGTAAACATTATATGAAATGGTTGGATATTATATAAAGAATTAAAATTAGAGGCTAAAATACAAAAAAGCGAAGATAACTTGTGTCAAACGTAATTATAATCCAAAAACATATACAATATCGAGTGTAGGGCAACACGGAACCTCCGCAAAAGTGAAGTAGGTCAGGTGCAATGGAAGGAGTAAGCATCCCTCTTCTAACCGGTCACACCCGCCGTGAGCCCTTAGATTCGAAAATAAAGTAAAAGGGATTACCTGTTAGTCAAATCTAATAGGAAAATGACAGTCTAACAAAAGGGTATGGGGAAACAAATCAGTCCACATATGACTTAGTGATAATTTGTAATGCAAACAAGCATTATAAGAGAAAACGGTTATGAATTTGCGAAATATGCTTTAAACGAGATTCGTTATAAAATCTGCAGCAGTCAAACTTTTTGTTAGTAGTTGGCCTCGCTTAAAAAAGTCCGCATAGTAGCATGCCTCATGGTTATCGAATCAACTGGGAGGATATACACAACCATTTAAGCATGATAGTGGTATTTACTACATAGAAAAGGAAAGTTGACGATGCAAAGTTAAAATCATCACGCTTATCATATAATGTAGTGTCAATCGCCATTAGAAATCAATGTAAGTAAAATATCCAATAGAGCAAGTATGTCAGATTCTGTGTTGCCTTTATATCGATTCTTCGGGATATATCAAATGACATAAATTGTTGAAAATTATGATTGTTAATTGATTAACACATCATCGTATATACCTTATATGTAAGGTGAAGACACGGCAAGTTTTTTGGTTTTTGCCACAAAATTGTCATTCGGTAATGCAATGTTTACTAAATTGGAAAGGTACGAGGTTGTCCGTAAAAATTCGTGGACAAACCTTGCGAAAAACTTACAAAGAATTTGAAAAAATATATGAAAACTATCATTTCCCTTAAATTTACGTTCATTTCATTAATAGGTAAATTTCATTAGAAGCAATGGGAAATACTGCAACTTTCTCTATAAACTTCTTCAAAAAATATGTTTAAAAATTCAATTATTTTCAATAATCTAAACTGCATCTTTACCATTTTAGACCAAACGGAAAGTGCAAAATATCCCCATAAATAATTATGCAAATGAAACATTAATGTTACGGTACGGAATTTTTAAACAAATAACGGTGGGGAATGTCTCATTAAAATCCGTAAGCCGAATGCATGGCCAAAACCACTTTATATATTAAAATATCGCATATGGTAGCTAGTCTAATATAATGCGCATTTTATACCAAGGTTTAAAATCCCTGAAATTTTGCGCGAGCAAACCAATCCTCGGACATTAGAATTCTAACCACTTGGAACCTCTTCCCAAATTCATTGTTAGATCGATAAGACGTAATAAATCCGGTCTCCGAAAATATCGAACTTCGAACTCCTATATCATTTGTATTTGTATGAACAGTGGTTACTTCAAAATTTTAAATGATTATTTTGTAAGTTTTCATCAAGCCTTGTTGATTTTTGCTATCACCCATTTGCCACAATTGAACCCATCTTCTGGGACCGTCACATTTGTGGAATTTGATTGATTGCATTGACGCTTGCAGCTATGTCATTAAGCCTTCTTTGATGGGCCGTTACATTTTGTTTGGTTTTGTGCGAGGCCGGTCCCTATGTATTGGTAGCCCATATTTACTTACAGTGACCAGTAACCCATTAAACAATAAGATTCATAAACGTTCATGTGTGTTTTAATCATACATCTGTAATGGTAAATTTATAAGCTCAATTGTGACAAAATAACCCAATAAAAATAAAATTCATTATGAAATTACAGAATAATTGCCCATTTCCTAGCTAGAAAATTTTAGTTTATGCAAAAAAAAAAAAAAAAAAAAAATTCAGATTTCAAATTATTAGTGATATGATTGTAATGTATTAAACATTCCGGATTAATGAACCTTCGCGCGGTTCATCGGGCTCGTGGACTATTCGACAGGGTGAATCCTTCATCTCGTGGATTTCGGACTAATAAACTTTTGACTGTGGCGACCACCCATGATTCACTCTGCAATCAAAAGTTCTTCCTTAGGGTACACTGTAGTGATCAGATTTTGTTTTTTAACTTAAGGCAAAATTAAGCATGTTTCTTGATTGAAGGAAAAATAATTATTGTTCCTTAAATTTTATCGTTTTGATAAATTATACGATGACAAGAAGCAATCATTTTCTTTCACTCTAGAGAAAAATCAGATCAGTCTCCAAACAGGCTCGTTGGAATTCTCATGGGCCACGAATCGTGCTCCTTTATTAGCCTGACCGTTACATAACTATGGGCAAAATTCACCGAAAAGCCTCTGGTAGCATATGGGATGGTGGTGATTTGCTACATGTTACTCTTGAGAATTTTTTCACTCATATAGAAAGCTTCAAAATTAAGGCCTATGCCTTTTCAAGAGCAGGAAGGTCTTTATCGAGCACCATTTCTGCGACCACCGGGCATTGATTTTTGCAGCATATAATCAACATCAAGTTCTCTGCTTCATCTATCAAAGTTTTAGGGATGTATTGATTACACAGCAATAGAAAAACAAAAGTACATCAAAGACCTCGACAAAACACACACCACACACAAATTGCTGAATAATTTTATTAATTTGTACATGATTTCTATAACAACTTGTGTTAAAGCATTATTCAGTAGACTCTAAAGGCAATATTAATATGGAAAAGCACAAAAAAGAGTTGAACAAACCTTTACTTTGACTTTCAATGTAAAGTTGTACTTTTTTTTTCTATTGTGTTATTTGGTTTTTTTTAAAATAATTTTAGTTTGTTGCATTATTTTGTTTTTTTTTTACCAATACAATATCCGGCTATCATTCACATTAAGCACTTTGATTCAACACTGATTTGACTTCAGATTAACTCCGTTACCGAGGAAGACAACTGACTCACAAGAAGCCGGGTGGACCAGTCAACAGGATGCTTACTCCTCCAGGCACCTGATCCTGGACACACCAGAGGCGGAAGTCAGGTGCCTAGTTGGGCCAACTTTGTTTTTGTAATTGTATATGGACTGGACGAAATGATAATAATCACTGTTCACGAAGAAGGGCTCACTATAGGGCCATGAAGAAGACTCAATCTTAGAGCAAAGACTTCCCGGGAGGGGGGGTCCCCATTATGAAGAACTCACTCTACAAACACCCGGAACCAGAGGAATAGTATACCCTTTAGCCCTGTACTAGCTATCTCTAAAAATAAATTCATGTAAATCAGTGAAAGATACCACAAGTTTGCTTTAGACATAAACTTTTTCAGTAGCCATTTTGCACGTTTTGCCTTTCAATCAATATAATTATACTAAAAGATTGGCAGTCAGAATAATCACATTTCATACTGTTAAACATTGAAGCGAGAGGTATCTCCTTTATCCACAGCGTGCATGTTAACGTAATATTAGGCCATGTCACTTCAGTTCTCTGTTCAGATATCTAAAGTTTCCCTTATCGCAGGAACAATATCGCAGGAAAAAATGTCTGGAGTGGTTTGGGGTCTGTGTACTAACATTTCGGTGGACTCTGGCGTAGCTCAAGAGAAGGAACATATGAAAAAGAAAAAAATTAATTTCATTCAGGGTAATTTTCAGACATGGATAATTTGTACATGAAGGACAGCCATGGGCGCGGAATTGTTACGTTGAATCGATCAATACAATGGTCTAACATGTACTTTTACACATCACCTTTACTTAGAAATGGACACGTTTTTTGAGCTAAACACAAAACAAATTTTAAGTCTTGCCTTTTTAATGTTTAATATTGTTAGCGTAAAGGTATTTCAATGGTCCGCCTAAAACGTGGAATGACAGATGTTGAGTTACAAGTAAGAAAGTACATTTCTCAGTTGATTCGATACCAGGGGCGATGCCATGCGAATGATGGTTTTTTAAAGCGTGGCCCAACTTACTAACCAAAAGGTTATGTTGCAGGGTTATAACAAATCTTTTAAATCATCATTCGCAAATTTCTTTCTGTCGCTATAATGACCCTTGTTTTGCGATGGTACAATATCACTAAGTCATATGTTGACTGATTTGTTTCATACCCTTTGTTAGACTGTCATTTCATACTAGATTTGACGACGGAACCCTGTTATACTTGTTACGACTACAGGCTCACGGCGGGTTGACCGCGTCAGCGGAGCATGCTGCTCCTCCATTGCCACATGATCCTGCCTCACTTTGTCGAAGGTCCCTATTGCCCTATACCGATTTTTTTTATGTGTTTTTTGGGGGGAACTATACTTTGTTGCTTCGCCATTTATATTTACAACTTCAAAATGTAAAGCAAAGACAACGAACTGTGAACAACTCGCAAGTCCCAAATAGAAAACAAAAACAAGAGGTGGCAATCACGGACCCCTGGGACACCACCAGAGGTGGGATCAGGTGCCTAGAAGGTTAGTAGCTCCCCTGTTGAAAGGTTCACACCCGCCGCGAGCCAAACAGTCCTGATCAGGTAAACGGAAAATTCGTTGTCAAATTCAGTGTGTGAAAAAACGGGTTAAACAATGCTAGTGGCGTTGGTGGCCTTATGGTTAGGTCGTTGACTCAGACCTAAAGGTGTGAGTTCGAATTCTGGCCGTGTCAGGGCCCGACGTTATTTCCTTGGAAATGGCACTTTACACGGGAATTTTCCTCACTTCCACCCAAATGTTAAGGGATGCCTGGCTAAGACAGTGAAAGATCGTGTTCAAGAGTTCAGTGTTCTAGCGCTGTAATGGCACTTGCACGAGAAAGGTTCTTGGATTGTAAGGTACTGCCGGGTCATAATCATTGTAAAGCACTTTTGCAGTACTTAGTACGGTAAAGCGCTATATTAATCCAATCATTATTATTATATGAAACACATCAGACATGCAGCATTATCAATGGTAGTTCATATGGTCAAAACTAAATTGTTATATACCGACCATAGAATTACGAAAAGCTCCTTTTTAAACGTGACTTGTCTGAAACCCCTGCCCAACAACAACTTGTCTGTAAGTAGCTTGCCTCGATTCAAAACTGATCATACGCAGGAACAAGCTCTGCGTTTCGAGTAAGTTGAGTTTACATTACACACCCAGATTGGCAGGTGATGAGGAATTATTGCTACATTAAACGATGGGAAGTATGACGATCGGAGAAGCTGAAATCGTCCGTTTTGTCATAAATTAAGTAGGATAGTTGCCGTTATGTCAATGTTCAATAAAATATCCAACGACGAAACAGACATGGAATACTCTGTGGTGTCCTTTATATTCTAGATCTGTGGGATAAATTAGGAATCGACATATGAATGGAAAATCCATTATTATTGATAGATAAAAACATCGTCAATATATCGAAAATGTCGAATTAAAGCCACCGCTAGAGATTGTTCCTTCAAAATGTAGAAGCTTTTGAATGAATTGTGCCTCAAAAGATATAAAAGACAAGTCAGCTAATAAAGAAGCCACAACGGCTCGTACCTGTTTTTGTTTAGAGTTGACTAGTAAACGTCTGTTTAAAGCAGATTTTGTCAAATTTCAAGTTCATTTCAGAGCACAATTAACAGTTTTTTTAGCGGGTTGTTACATTTCATTCTGCGCATGGACATGTTTCAGCTAATGTTTAAAGTTTTAGATTTGCATTTAATTTTATTTGGCTATGCCACTTATGGGTATTTTTAATGATAAGCAAAATTGAGCGATCATTGTTGAGCTTCAAGTGAAGCTGCCAGCACTTACAAATTCTTCCTATGAAACAAAGGATCGACCCATGTTTGTTCACCTATATTGAATATGCTAGTATTACGTTCTTTTTAAAGGCAAATTGTTTTCAAGTACAAGTTCATTCTGAACACAATAAACAGCTTTCTAGTGTCTTTTCAAAAAATCTCATTTCTGTTTAAACAGTGGTATTTTTTGTGAACAATCTTTATGTGTATAAAAAAAGCTCGAGCCTTGTTACATAACTTAAGAATTGTTGAGCGCTGTATCGTTACTTGAAATTCAACACTGCATGGTTTAAAAGTTTTGCTGAACCATTAGAAATAACGTTGGTTAAGCATTCTAAGCAACATGACTTTAGTTAAAAATGTATCCATGTTCCTTTGATTATCAAAGTCCATTAATGCTGTCATATTGTAAATTGACCTCGTGGTAGAATATGCAAAATTTAGTCAAAAATATTTTTTTTATGCTTATCCATAAAGGTAGAAATGAGCATTACCATACGACAATGCTAAAAGCGAACACTCCACATTGAACATCACATAACATTGATGGTAAAGGAAATATTCTGTTGTTAGTCCCCTCATTCCATGCTGGAAGCTTGTCGCCCAAGCGTTCATTGCGCAGATGTCACTCACGCATCTGGCTTCGCAGCCAGCCGGGAAGATTCCAAAACGTCCTGTAATACACCCACAACGACGGCGAGGGGCCCCCAAGATCTCGCCATAAAACGCCACCACAGAAGCCATGATCTCCACTTTAAAGCATCCAGAATGCCACCAACCACGACTGGGAACATTGCTGCTTGAGACCTGAGAGAACCCTAATCTGTATCTACCATCGCTGACTGCTGAGTGAAAGACAATTCCATATCGCCCCAACACCAATTTATCGCGTGATAAGAACCTGACTCATCAGTGTGAATCAAGATTTAACCATTGACTACATCAGCTCCATTTACACTAACGTTCAGATATAGTGATCTGCACAGATATCAAAATGATGCACGAGTGAATTAACAATGCCAGAAAAGTAAAAGAAATGAAGCCCGCTCTACATATCCTTTATTTCCCTTAATTTTTTACATCTCTACTCTCTTTCAATCCACAGTTTTCTTCTTGGCATAAAACTTCATACTAGATTGTTATTTTATCAGGTGGTTGAGGAGATGAATCACAACACTATAGTGGCACCCCCAACGGAAGGAGGTATATCTGATCGGTAGGATTCAAAAGCGGGCGTGGGATGATGTCCCACCTTCCAATCCAGCTCCTGGGGATACCCCAATCCCAGTCAAACATCGATAATCCACCCAAATTTCTACCCATAACACAACCCACCCCACCACCGACCCAAGTGTCAGACGACCAATCATCGCGGAGGTAGCGAATTACTCATCAAATCGAAATCCAACATTTTCTACGAAGATTGACACAATGACGTATGACGTCATTACTAAAACTGCGTGGAGTTCCCTATCTACGTACAGTAGAGGATGAGGCGTCTGTGAGGATGCTGACGAGTCAAAAACTTTATACTCTTACCCGAGGACACAATCCATCGCTTTACTGATTCTAGAATAAATGGTTAGATGATGGACGTCCAGGTTACGATTTAGTTGGAAAAAAAAATATAAGGATGCGTTACTTATAAATCTTCCATTTGGAATATTTCCTCATTTTATTCATGTATGAGGGTTGTTTCGAGACTTGTTAATGTGTTATTTCACCACTCCAAGTGCGAAAACCAGCCTTCGCACAATTTTGTAGATTATGATGGTCCACTGAAATAACTATGATGCACAATACATTTCCAAACGAGAAATATCCAATGAACTCTCTCAATACCGGAATGTTTTTTAAACTTACAGTCATTTTTAAAAGAACCTGTTGTTGACCACTGTGTAACATTATTGGAAACGGGTGGGAATTATTATAAGAATTCTAATATAGAGCTTAAAGTAAATATTTGAACAAAACTTTGGTCATATCCGGTAATGAACTGTTTCACTAAATATGGAAAGGTCCGAGGGTTGTCCGTAAAGAATTCGTGGACAACCGTGATAACACAACCACAAACAATGATCAAAATACTATATGAAAACTATCATTTCCCTTACAATTTACGTCATTTCATCTTCATTTGATACGTAAATTGCATATACGACAGCAATATGGACAATACTTGCAAACTTCTCTACTAAACACTTCTTCAAAACAACTTAATTAAAAAAATCAACTGATTTCCAATTAATTAATAATGGTATATCTTAACGGGCATTCTTACCATTTTAGACCAACTGAAGTGCAAAATATCCCATAAATATTCAGCAATAAAACATGAATGTTACGTACGGAATTTTTAAACAAAGTAAAAGCTTGAGGGACTGACTACACTTACAAATCCGCTAAGTCGAACCTGCGTGGCCAAACCACTTATAATTACAAAATCGCATATGGTGCTAGATCTAATATATAGCGATTTTATAAACAAGGGTTTAAACATTCCTGAAATATTCGCGGCCGACCA
>CAJDSM010069326.1:0-16178 GCA_903981925.1 Ostrea lurida
AGATGGAGGCGCATTAAAAAAAGTTTGTTCCCTTAATCCTTGCGGGCAAGAGCATGAGGGGGGGGGGGGTGCTGAACCAGAGAAACACCATAAATAATAACCTCTTAAGCGATACGCATATCTACCTTATTGCAAGGAAAAGGTAGTTCACACACGACAATACTATTTTGGCGGGCTCTCTGGGTTTGCACCAGGCCTAGCAGTAAAAGTCCGAACAAATAGAGGCGTGTTACACGAGTGATATAAAATAAAGAACCGACGTTCAAAGAGAGGTGATCGAACGCAAATCGCATTATACAGTTGTCAGAACTTGCTAGTTCATGTAGTATAATACATAAAATATGTTCAATCAGTGGTAACCAAAGTAAAAGAAGTGTCGAGAGGTTCTTAAGCAGCGTGAGAGAAAAATACAAGAGATACACGAATTCATTCAACAAAAACACGAGAGCTGACTAAGAATAAAAAAAATAACTCTTACTAGATATAAAGCTGGTAGACGCAGAATGAAAAGAGGTTTGGAATATAAAACTTGATATCCAAAAGGTTCAAGTGGGGACAAAAAGAACTTCAACTTGAAAATGATTGGATGTGATGGATATCCAGTAAAACACATGAAGAAATCTTAGTAGTCACACCTCATATATGAAATATTGAATCAAAAAACTAAACCACAAGAGATAATCGAGATATTCTACCTAATGATCGTTTTGTGGGACAGTGGTAATATAAATACGCCCATGATAAGAGGAATTAGCGTGATTCTACTCAAAAATTCGAAGGCGCGTGCTTACTAGTGCAGGCCGTAAGTCTCTACACAGAATAGTAGTGGTTTCGCAACGAATGTATGAGATGGGCTTTGTAAAGCCAATTGGACAATTATACTAGATAGACTCCCTGCTTTGCCTCTCTTAAGATCGAATCACATCATCAAATTTTGATCAACACCATTTCTTGAGCAATGAATCATATCTAAATTATTACAATAAAATCGAAAAACTTATTTTGAGGAATTTAGATGAACTTTCACAGAATGTCTCGCTTTTTTCACACAGACTTTCAAGGGAAGGGTGGGGCGTTTAGAGATTTCTTGTAGACATAGGCCATATGTATCAACCATAAATAGCTACACAAACATATAGATTTTGCATGTATGACCAATCACAAGAGCAATTTAACAAGAAGAGCCGTAATTAAACTTTATTTTAATGGGAAAATTTGGTTCACTACCTAGTTACAATCGATTAATTGCGCAGTTCATTACATATGCTTCGCAACTAGTGAAGATGATCATAGACAAATAACCATATATTCTTGGAAAACATAAATTACAACCAGTAATTGGACCAAAGAACTTTATTTACTAGAGTACAATCATTACAAATTGATATGACGTAAATTCAAGGGCATTTGCTTCCAATAATGTCATTACTATTTTAATAATAAAGAGCTAGTTCGCGACATGATCTACCATCTTCGATACACACGTCGCATAAATTTTAAATCCACAGTTAGTAAACTATAATTGCTTAATAAGATATATGGTGGTATTAGAAATAATGAATAACTAATAAGTTAAGAAGATGAGTCAAATATCTATATACTAATGTACTCTAGAAATTTCCTATATTTTAGATGTTGTAACTAAATATGAATGAACATATTAGATTTACACAAGGTTTATTACACTATGAACTAAACAAAATGAAGGGTTTCACAACCAGTATATACATAGATGCAATGTATCTCTCTTTTTGTCAGTATCAATCACACATTAATTTTTGATAACACTAAATATTGCCGTAAGTTGGACACACACGTATAAATTCAAAGATTGGCCACTGGTATGAAATCTATGTCATTAGGAATATAATATATCTAATACTTCCGCTTAATAATGAATGACTGAACTCAGCGAGTCGACATCTTTGTCTCTACCCTCGAACACACTTAACTATACATTCTGAATGCGTCTCTAGTTTTTATATACCACTGTCTTCCATGCAGAACACAAAACCACACAAGATATAAATACAACAAAATATTACATTACACTAAAGGAAAAAGTAAATATATAAATCAAATTGAAGAAAGTGTTTAAAATAAATTAAAAAAGCAATCAGGAAATATTAGACAGAAGTGATTTAATTTTCAATAAAGCTTAAAACCTTTTTAATTAGGGACTAATAACTAAATGCTACATTCTCTCAATGTACAAACTATAAAACGTAAAGGTCATAATAACCAGCTAAAAGGATATCAACGTGAAATCATATACTATAATCTTCACATTAGTTGGCAAATTATTTTTCATAATGACACCAATACTATTATCATACCATGCTATCAAGCAGATAACTAACATCTCCGCATTCACTAGTAAAAATGGATACACCGCAAGTTCTATAAAAAGTATTCCAATAATCCTAAAAAATAATTACGAAAGCTCCTTTGTATTACAAATGGGATCCGAAACATTAATCACAAACGACCTAAATCTTGAGCAAGATAAAAGGATACACATGAAGTTGATGATAACAAATATCGTAATTTAATGCAAATCTAACAAGATTCAAAACACATTCAGAGATTAAAAAAGACTTTAACCCTAAATTGAATAAATCACAGTACTGTATCTATACTTATACAGTATACTCATGATGAGAAGGCCACAGCAAGGCTGGTAGGTTAATGTTACATATGACTCTTATTAGCAATATATGGTCTCAACTTTCCTTATAATTTTAATGTATGAGTAGATAGTAAATGTGGTAACCACTATCACCTTTGCAGAGGATGGATGTAGTATTCTCTCATTTTAGTAGTGTCGATTACGTTCAAGCAATGCACAATGCGTAACGAGCGATTGCTAGTATTTAAAGTCGAGAGCTTACGAACCTATTTCTAGAACCAGTACCCGCACAAAATAAGTGTGGTGAAGGAAATCAATTTTAGTGTCAGGCACACTGGGCGGGATTGGTTTACAGTATATCTAATAGACATACTGAATAAACTTTCGGTGCGTCTTTATGGCGTAAAAACGTACGGATTCATTTTTAATCGCGAGCAAAATGTTTATCGCTATAACGGTCCGACCTATAATGACCTGTTGACAGATGTTTCAAAGCTATCAACCTCAGTCATACCAAATATTGTACTGAAGAGAATTTAATCGTCCTCACATAACCAATTTATTAACTAAGTCTAGATTGGCTAGACTCATTTTCATACCACAAGATTTTCATATCGAACTGAACAGAAGAGTAACTTCCCCTTTAATTGTTCAAATTTTTTAGCTATTGGTTCCGAGAGCAACTTCAATACAGGCTTCACTCCACGGCGGTAACCAGTGTGACACCAAGGCTTCAAGTTATCGACGGATGTCTTTACTCCCTCCATGTGATCAACCTGAAATCGCCCTGCCTTCTTGAGCCTTCTTTTAATTCCGTTTCGACATTAGGTACCACGTTTACCATATTATTAAGTTGGGGCATAAATGTTTCAATCAATCATTACATCATTGTTTAAATAAGTTCTGTTTCTAATTTTTTGAGCCAGCAAATAATCCCTTTGGTATAACATTTCTCTTCCTTACAACAACACGCTTTACAAAAAGATTCAAGTGCATAATCAATCCAAGTATCTCAACATTATTTAAATTTTCTTATCTATTTTATCATGGAAAGTATCTTCATATGAATACAAGTTTAACTACATGCAGATAGAGGTTCTCTCAATTTTTTATTTATCATTGAGCACCTCATTATTCACCAGTAGCAATTTCTTTCAAAATTTAAGTTTCTAATACAATGGTGTAAATTATCTATGTTTTGAAATAGTTTAGGAAATCTCTAATCTTTAAATTCAGTAAATTCAAACAAAAGTTCCTTGATTAAAAGAATTGTCTAAACATTATACGAATTCACAATCCAAAAACCCAATACTTCCTAATCAGTAAGGGCAACAACTACCTCGAACAAACACGGAGGGCAGACAAGTGCCAGCAGGCGGACTAGGGCACCCTGCCGGAATCCGTCACAACGTACCCTTGCCGTCAGCCTGCCTTATGGTCGGAAAAAAAATTTTAAAAAGACAGGAAATACACCTGTCTCGCAATCTATACCCAAAAATGACAGTCAGCAAATTAAAGGCCACTAATCAGAACCAAATCGAAATATTCTAATCTAAACATTACTGACGTATAATGGATATTATATTTGTAATCGGGGCAAACGATGACCTGTCTATATAGCGACGCCCCCCGTACGAATTCGGGCCAGAATGATGACTTAAAACCAAAATCTCCCGTTCACAAACGCTCCGCGCCACTATCAACCTCCCTTAGCTTAGTAGCTCATGGCCTTCGCCCATCGTTTTACACCAAGAGGGTCCTCTACCATTTCAATAAGAGTCATTCTCTTATTTGAAACAATATGGAATAGAATTAAACTCCATCGCTCTGTGATATCAAAATCCTTACCGTACGCAGTTTAGAGAAGAATTTTAAGACTTTCTCTTTTAAAATATTGCCAACCGTGGGGAACCCCTTAGAAAATCCAGTACCCTTGCCTGTCGTATCGAGCAAAAAATGCGGACGGTTACTTCCCTGATGTCGGATAATATGTGGTAAAACAGCTGGTGTGCGAGACGGAAAAAAGACCCCCCGGCCCAGACCTTTATTGTGCACGAGACAAATAGGCCGCGATGGAGCAGCGACGCGAGACAATAGGCCTAAATTGTCGCTACCTTTCTCTTGGCAATTGGTGATATTCTACCAATAACGAAAAATTCTCCAATCTCGAATAAATTAAAAATAAATCAACATTAAAATCCAAGATAATGTACCCAGAGTCGACCAAAGAATACCTCCTTCTCAAAAAAATAGATCATCTAAACTGCCTAAATCTACTCCCACTCTAATATTCATTTTCAACCAAAAGTAAAAATTATTATTGATTTGAAATCTCACATACAAAAATTTTTTTTCATAATCTATATCGATCGGACCGAGCCGTTAAATTGAGTTGACGAGGGTTAGACTAGGAAAATACGCCCACCCCCTTATGTTCTAATGAACTGGTACTGTGGTTACTCAACAGACATCTGGAAACAAAAATGCATGCAAAACGCTCATTCTATATAGATTTGAAATTGGAAGAAATGCGCGCCCTAGGATCCTGTCTAGGGTCAGCCCCCGGCTTACTCTCTTTTCACGGTCCCTGCTGACTAATTCTCATTTCTGAATCAAACACACAAGCCAATTATCATACAAGTTATTACATACTAAATAGCTGTAAGCAATTATAACCCGCAGTCGCTAAGAACGACCCTCTACTGATCGTGTAACGTAAGATCAACCATAACAGTCTCAATGCTCTTAATATAAAGGAATCGACAACTGATAATTTTTGTGTCTTGCTATACCACAACATGTAATTTCGAACTAAAGAATTAATTGTCTAAGTGCTGCCTGTTCGTATAGCGGCGTGTACCCGCGGCCGCGGCCCACGCCCTCCTCCCTCGCCTCCGCCAGGCGGCGCTGGCACGCCCGCCCCACCGCGCCGGACGCCGGGGCCCAGATCGCGGCCTCCGGGGAGAGCACGCCCGCTCCCCCCCCCGTTTTCTTTATTGCGCGTGGTTGGCGGGTAAGTTGGATGGTTTACAAGTTGGCAGGGCTGAAAAACGGGTATGCTACAAAAAGGCGGAAGTTACATTGTGTCAAACGTAATCATATCCAAAAACTATATGCAAAGTCGAGATGTAGGGCAAACAACGGACCTGGCCGAACAAACAGCGAATGTACACTGGTGAGGATACCAGGTGCCAATGGAGAGAAGTAAGCAATCACTACTTGTGAACACCGGTCAACAGAAGCCCGACCGTGATCCTGTAGTTCGAAATAGATAACGGATTAACCGGCGTGTCAGAATCTAGTAGGGAATGACAGTCTACAGGGTATGGGAGGAACAAAAGTCAGGCATAAATTAGATGTGAGAATTTGTAAATCGCCCCAGCAAGGCAAATTATAGCGGACCCGAGAGTAACAATTTGCGATGATGACTTTACGTGGTCGTTATACGCCTAAGCAGCCACTTTTTATTGTTAGTGCCGGCCTCGCTTAAAAAGTACACCCCCGCATCACGACATCGCCAACATGCACGCTCTTAACGCGTAATACACGAATCATACTGGGAGATGATAGCACACCCATAACAGCTGAACGTGGTTACTTACTACATAGAAAAGGAAAGTTGAGTTGCAAGTCATCACGACTAAATACCAGATGTAGTTGTCAGTCCGTGCATTAAGTTCAATGATCTAGAGTAAAGGATATCCAAAATTATGAAGTAGAGTATGTCAAGAATTTCTGTGGTGTCCTTTATATCGTGTTCTTCCGGGATAAGGTTAATATCAATGTATTGTGAAAAATTATGAGGTTGTTGTAATTGATAACACATCACCAGTCATATGTAGGTTGGAAGGAACACGGCAAGTTTTTTGTTTTTACTACCCGTGACAGTTTCTGTACAAATTCTGCTTGGCATAATGAAATATAAAATGAAGGTACTGCCAATAAGCAGTGGTCTATAACACCCAGCCTCTCACTGCCCATCTATCCCCTCTTGTCACTATATACCGGGATCCCAGGAATGGATCTGACATGAGGGAATTATCAGCTATCACTGCTACATATGAATCCATTGCAATTTATGACAAATGTGTTATTACTTGGAGTGGAGTGAACTTCGAACGAATTCCGCAATCTCCTCGCTTACTCTCGCGTTTCATTCGTGCAATATTCACGTAAATCGTATCTTGGGAATCTGAAGTCAGTAATGCGATTTTTCAATTTATTTCTATTGAAGATTTTTATGCGCCCCTTTGAAAAGAAGAGGGGCATAATTGTTATGCAACCTGTCGGTCGGTATGCGTCGGTCGGTCGGTCGCTACTGTAGACCAGTAGTTGTCCCGGCAATATATTTTGACCGCGCCTTTGCTTGATATCAACCAAACTTGGTACAGGGGTTGCCCTTAGAAGAGTAGGAGGTATCCCTATTGATTCAGGTCAACATGGTCAAAGGTAAAGGTCAAGAGGTCAAGTGTGTAGACATGTATCGGTCCTGTAGACCATGATGTTGTCACCTCAATCATATTTGACCGCCTCTTTGCTTGATATCAACCAAAACCTTGTTACAGGGGTTGCCCTTAGAGAGTATGATGAATCCCCTAAAATTGATTTTGTCAGTCCAAATGGATCAGAAGGTCAAGGTGCCAGTCTAGTGTCGTACGACCTGTCCGGTTGTTGTAGAGCCCATTCGTGTTGTTCCGCTCAAATATCTTTGACCGCTTTGCTTGATAATCAAACCAACGTTGGTACAGGGGTTGCCCTTAGAGAGTAGATGATCCCTATTGATTTCTACGTATTGTCACAGGTCGAAGGTCAAGCGTCAGGAACTGTAGATGTCGTCTGTAGACCTATGTGTTCGTTCCGGCTCAGATATCTTTTGAACGCTATTCTTGATATCAACCAAACGTGGTACTAGGCGTTTGCCCTTGGGGTAGATGATCCCTATTAGATTTTTCAGGTCACATGGTTCGAAGGTCAAGGTCAAGTGGTCAGTCTTGTAGGACTATGTGCTGTCCAGGCTTCATAATACTTTTGACCTTTCGCTTGATCAAACCAAATTCTTTGGTTACAGGGTTGCCCTGAGAAGAGTAAACGATGACCTATTGATTTCAAGGTCAACAATGGTCGGAAAGGTCAAGGCAGTGTCAGTCTGTAGGCACTATGTGTTGTCCAGGACTCCAATAATCTTTTGGACCTCTTCTTGCTTAGATATACACCAAAACTTGCTAAGGGTTGCCCTTAGAGAATAGACGGTATCCCCTTTGATTTCACCGGTCACATGGTTAGGGAAGGTCAAGTGGTCAGTCTGCAGACTATGGTGCTGTCCACTCAATATCTTTTGACCCCTTTGCTTGGATATCAACCAAACTTGGCCTAGGGATTGTGTTAGAGAGTAGAATGCTCCTCTAATTGATTTTCAGGTCACAAAGTCAGAAGCGTCAAGCGTCAAATCAATGGTCTTAACCCCATTGTGTTGTCCGCTCAATATCTTTTGACCCCTTTGCTTGTCAACCACAAACCATGGCATAGGGGCTTGTCCTTAGAGATCTTAAATGATCCCTGCTGTTGTTTTAAGGGTCACAAGTTAAAGGTCAAGGTCAATCATCTGTTTACCCATCGCTTTTTCCAGCGAACTCAAAATCTTTAGTGACTTATTGTTGACTAACCGAACTAAACTGGTTACAGGTTTGTCGTCTTAGAAAATAACATGAACTCCGCTTAATAATTTTTGGATCAACCATGGGCAAAATCAAGGTCAATCTGATAGGCCAATTTTCAAACTGACTGAAAGATGTTGTCAAATATGTGCATTTTCTCAACTTGTACATATAATCATTGATGAATAGGTATTTCCCTATTTGTTTTAATGAAATTAGTTTTGCCTTGTATATAAACAGCCACCAAATTCATAAATAAGCCATTCTGAATTTTGCACCATGGGCGGCATTTATCTTTCTCACAACAGTTCTTGTTTTATTTTACATGTTTGGGACAATAGAATTACAAAACACACACTCTCTAGTAGCTAGTTCAAGAAGACTTGACAAGAATAGAGTGGTTATTGAACGTAATGGCTCGCGAAAGTAAGAGGTACCGTACAAAAACACACACCCGAGACCAGCCTCTTTAACCAAAGGCTAATCATTTTATCAAACCTTACAGTACAGTAACAAAGTAATTGTATTTAATACAGTGATTTGACTGAAATTGTACTGGGCAACATGTGGTACATTAAACTGTACTCAAGGCGGAAAATCAGAATCGGCTATGTTTAACTATAAAGCCCGTGTTTAGTATTATAGACAAGGCAGTTTATAATTGACATGTAATATCTACTTATATTTCGTATATCCGCATTTCATAAAGAAAGTCTCAACATAATTTATGATATTTCATAAACCTTTAATAGCGATTATGTATTTTTCGACGGTGTAAAATTCATAATAAACGTGGCCACAATATATCTAAATCAAGCATAGTCGCCGTCATTTTAATTTTCAAATTGAAAGAATCCGCTAATTTAGTAAACAGGTGTAAAAAAAAAATATTACCCGAGTGATTCTGATTAGGCCGATTATAGTAATGGTCCGCTAGTTTGGTGAACCAGGTGCTCACAGGGGCTCGTCACGGAACTTTGTCTTTTTAAAATTGGACTACCGGCTTATTCTTTATAATTAAATAACAGAATAGAAGGGTCAATTCGTTCACGAGCCGCGTAATGTGTGCTGAGGAAAATCACATTCCTTGTATACGGTGCCATCTTTTTCGCGATTAAGCCATGATCTACTTTACAACAACTTCTGGGCGAGTAGGGTAACACGATAACATACGGACATGCTAGCTGTCATGTGGTTAGATCTTTTTGTTGTCTTTCACTTATGAGATCCGCCCGTTCGTATTCTCCGGGATTTCTCATTCACGCTTTTGTTTATCTTCCACACCAGTGGTTATGAGTTCTTATCATCTTCTATGTGTAACGGACCCACACACGGATTATTGATAAAAATCTTTTTGAGTAGCACACATGTAATCGTGCGCGGACATGTAACAGTAAACTGGTCCTGTATTTATCCCGAATTCATATTTGGATTGTTCTGAATTATCGGTGGTCAACACTTCAATAAAAACACAAAGAGAAGTTTTATTAAATTTATTAAAGAAGAACGTGAAAATGGCGTTTAGAGTAGTGTATAACCAATAAGTCCACGAATTCCAATGAACTTCGCACACATTCAATCACAGTAATATTCACAGAGTACATGTAGCACGCTCTGTTTTCAACAATGCCTAAATATAAATACCATAAAAATGCCTAAGGTAAGGATCTCCAAATTCTAACCTGCAGCCAAAATGAATCTTGACTCTACGGGGGGTATGTAGTTTTACATTTTACAAGAAAAACCTACCCCTTACGTTAGTTTCAAATGATACAGCTGAAGGAAAATCCACTTCTTACCCAGGAAGTAAAGAGCGACACGAAGTTCTAAAGGGCACGGCACCATATAGGTCCTTACACCCAGCAGAGTGATTAGCTTGCGCCGATCGACCGGTCTATATTACGGGTGGGTGACAATGCGTGATAAAACAATACGCGTTCTCGTCCGATCCTTTTGGCCAAACAGAGACTAGCAAAATGCTGAGTGTGTATAAATTGCTCAACTGCGTGACGAGGTAAACAATATCTACTTTATGCGCTCTTCTGAGTCTGCTTCAAACCTTGCATCAAGACATGCATTATGCCAAGGTTATAAACAAGGAATCAAATGTTACATGTATGTATGAAGAGTGCATACTAAGAACTTAACTCTTGCGAAACATTATAGAGTTAGCAATTGACTTTGAAGTGAAAATACGTTCTTGTGTCTCGGACTAAAATTACTCGACGAATGGCCAACGAACCACTGCGCAGGAACCCGTTAAATGCAAATGGAATTTCACGCTGTTTAAAAATACGACTAGGCCATACCTGGATTTTTTCTAAGTTAAGCGTCAGGCCAGACTAACTAAAACCTAAATTTACCTATCAGGACCCCCCCCCCCCCCCGAAAAGACGAGCAGGTACAATTCCATTGTAGGTGGTGCACTTATTTTATTTCAGCGCATTAATTTATACACCACTGATGAGGGATCAAAATATCCAAACACATACAACCTGTCTTCAGAGTACACATTATTAGAAACAGGTCTGTGTAAAAAATGACGTATTTTAAAGCTTCTTAAGTCGAAGTAGGATACACATAAATAATAATGATTCAATGAAGAACAGAAAATGCAGGAAAATAGTGCTGCTGTTTTTCATTTTTTGTTTATTTGTTTTTTTGCCAGCCCAGGCATCGCGTAAACCTAATCGCAGCTCGACGACCCGAACAATACGACGATATAAATCATGGCCAGAGTGTTTTACTTAGTATTGTCTCGAGGTCAAGTATAAATATCTACTAGAAATAATCCAAACCATCCGTTGTAATTTCTAAGTTAACGGACATGAATCAATGCGAGTGAAAATGTTTTTCAAAGTCGCTTGACTAAATATCAGACATGGGCGCGAATTACTTAAAAAGTTAATGCATTAACACATTACCAACGGTCAAGAATTTAGCCATTATTCATTACATTACCATTACTCTATTTTCTCACAAGTAATGCATACATTACCATTACTTGGGCCAAGTAATACATTACCATTACCCATTACCTTTGGTTTTCCTATGCAGATCCCCTCTCCGCATCCAAATCTCAAATGAAACTGGTCTGTTATCACAAGTAATGTCAACATCAACAGTAGGTCATGAAACTACTATGTAATACAATGTATAACAATTTTAGTCGGTTGTGATTGCATTTAAATAATCATATGGAGAGAGAGAGAGAAGAGGAGAGGAAAGAGAGAGAGAGAGAGGAAGAGAGAGAGAGAGACCGAGAGAGAGAGAGAGAGAGAGTAGTGTCCTAGGGTAATCAGATCAAGAACACTGCTTATTACTATCACAAAAGTACATGCGATGAATAACCGCTATGTGACACACACTAGAATTGAAAGTCCTCTAAGGTGTGGTGTTTAAGCAGGGCTATGATAGTGGGAAGCAAGAATTATTGACCTCACCATCTAATAGGTTTTTTAAAGCATAATTACAAGGAATGGTTAAATTCTTAATGGGACCACGATAATCACAATGCATTTGTATACTTCAAAATACTAGTACATGTGCAGGGTGTACTTGCGATAATTTGCATTGAGGCTTCAATGCTTCGGGTTTAAATGTTTGAATTAATTTACAAATGGAATATGAGTCACAAGATTGTGCAAAGTTTGGATCTCTTTTTCCATATAATGTTTATAAAATTGATTTATATAAGCACAACTTTTAAATTGGCATTGTTCGTTTAAACAGTGACATTAGTTGAGTTCATTGCAAGACTGAAAGCAATAAACCAATTTAATCAGAAAGGATCACTACTCCTTGATGAAAGCTTGAATTTAACGATTTACAAAAGATACTAAGAGAGTGTTGATGCCCGCTTTGAAGAACAAAAGTGTTGAAGTTCTGTTTAACAATCATGATGTTACATAGTCCTTTTTGGTTCACGAGTACATTAATAATTAAAGGACTATGGAGCAAATTTGTTGAGTGGTGGTTGGTGCCACCAATGAGCGCGATTGGTACTATATGTATATTCTAAATCAGTGCTCCAATGTTTCTTTGTAAGTTATCAATATGATTAATATGAATATTAATAATGAATAAAAATAATTATAGATGGAAGCAACAACGTAGATAAAAAAGGTCGTGTTAAATTTGTATACTACGATATACTAAATACTTCATAAAAGTAATTCCAAGTGTAATGCCAAAGATTAGATTGTACAGAAATTGTTGAACCGTTGAAAGGTAATACTTACATTTACCACTTGTACATGTAATGGCAGTTGTTTAGTGCATTACACATTACTACGCATGCTACTTGATGAAAAAGTAATGCTTGCAAGTGCATTACCATTACACATACCCATACCGCGGCGGAATGTCTGCTAAGATATGTTAGTAAACTTTTCTCGAGTACCAAGAAATTTTGTGCCGAGCTAAGCGAGGGACTAGAATTATTAAACAAACAGCATGATAGTTCGCTTCAGTGAGCGTGCAATGTTTTCATAACATTACTCACCGACTGGCCATTTGGTCTCAATAGAATGAATGCTGTTTGATAATTACAAATACAATGGTATGGATACCAAACCATGCAGCTTGTACCAAGTGATGTGTTATGGGCAAAAATCTTGTTGGGGGTGTGAAATATTGTACCAATGATTAGAACTGAAATAGCCAGTAGTTACGACCTCCGCCGGTATTCGGTTTAGACAATGATAAATAAAGTTTAGATGATGTAAATTTTAACATTACTCATCCATCTGAATGTATCATCATGACCGACGTGTTCATAAGCAGGAAATGACCCTTGATGAGCCATGCAAGTTTCGATTAAGATTCATTTTCACTGTAGCAGGAGGCACGGTATGCTCGTAAGTGTCAGAGTTCATTTTTTTTCCGGCGAAACATTTTCATATATATATATTCTCGACTTAAAAATGAAATGTAGTTTCTCTCACGAAGCAATTCATATTTCTAACACCATTACAGTGGTGAGGTTCAATACTTTAATTTGTTTATATTCATATTTCATTTTAGGCAATAATTTCTATCTAATATTGAGAAGTAAAGGACTCCGTTTCCCAGTGGGCCTTTATATATTTGACGTCTATTTCAGATTTTCACTCATAAACATGTAGGTAAGTAGGTGAAATACCACAAACTTTGACCTATGTGTGACGCTCGGGGTTCTGTATCACGACAATGCCAATCCTGGCACGTGACTCAAGTGTTTATAAAGATCTGTTTTCCCACTCATAACGCCGGCTGTTTGGTGAAGGAACAGTACCTATAATTAGAACGTCGGTCTAACGCGGTTGTAGGGATCGAACCCGATACGACCCTCTGGTGAAGCGTGCGTCCTAACCACCGGGTGATCAACATTGTACAGTTATTGACTGGGTTCGAGGAAAACTGCTGTTTTGTTTGACCCGAGGACAGATCTGTTGCCCGGAGCCATAGGTTGAAGGCAACAGATCCGTTCGGAGGTCAAATAGAACAGCTGTTGTACTCCGAGGACACAGTTTATAACCCTGCTGTCATACATATACATCTTTATTAGTTTTAGGGTTGTTTTTGTTTTCTAGATGCACATATGGTTTGTTGACTTTGAACAGGACAGTGTGATTGCGTACCTTTATCAATGTATCCACTAGTTTAAAAGAAAACATACAAAATATCCTGATTGATAATTGTATTTTTCGTGTTTCTGCTTTCAGTGCTTTCCTCTTATAAATTCTGTATTTCACCATCAGTTAAAATTACATAAACAAATTAGCAGCCCAAGAATCACGTGATTTGCGTAGCTAGTAGAAATAGGGAAGATTATTACCTAATTGTCTATTTAATTGTAATTTGGCATTTTTGACTGTTTCCTGGGAGGTTTTGGTTTTTACTTTCAAGGTGTAACATTTTCCGGATAAAGAACTGTTACATGCGCAACGTAAATGCGCAAAACTATCCCATTGTGACGCAAGAAACGCGACGTAAGTAAAAATGTTGAAAACCAAAGTAAACACGATGTCAACGATTTGTAACGAATTTGTGAATTAAGTCTGTAAATTGTGCATTTAATTTTTATTGTTGAAATAATTAAAGGATTTGGTTGCATAATTTAGTCTAAATTAGTATTTAGTCTTTTATGAAATATTTTTAATAAAAAATATGCCATTTGAAACTTCTTTATAAAGTAGATTAGGTAATAAAACAGTTATTCCATGGGTATTTGGGTAACAGTCCAAACCGACTGTCCCT
Source organism: Ostrea lurida (assembly GCA_903981925.1). NCBI lineage: Eukaryota > Metazoa > Mollusca > Bivalvia > Ostreida > Ostreidae > Ostrea > Ostrea lurida. The sequence goes on from CAJDSM010069326.1 coordinate 14,524, forward strand.
CGGTATCGGGGATGACCAAGAGAACTGTTGCCTGAGGCCGGCAGGCCTCAGCAAACAGTTCTCTTGGTCATCCCGATACCTTGGGACAATAATTTGGACTGTTACCCAAATACCCATGGATAACTGTATATTGTTATACCCCGTACTAAACAGTTCCTACAATATTCCTTACGAAAAAAAAGTCCAACATCAATGACTGGCGGGCCGGAGGACTGTTAAAATCGACTATTAAAAAAGACTGTTGGCCCGCTGACGTCAATATGGCGCTAAATTGTGCTTATCTTTTCCTCCTTCGGCAAACCTCGGCTGATTCTGGTACCATCCCTATTAGATGTAATCAGCCGAGTGTGCCGAGTGATGCAGTTATTCCAGTCGTTTGGATTATAAACAGAAATGGCCGATGTCGTTTTCGCTGCGGCAATGAGGCATGAAAATTCAAGCGATGCTTGAATGCAGGGGCAGCAAAAAACACAATAAAATTGTGAAATATTCTCGATGATATCTTTTGGATTTTGGATTTATCACAGTTCTGGTGAAAGAATTGATAGACAATAAGCCGGCCTAGGCTATTGAGGAAAATTGTACTGCTTAGTAGGGGTATGACAAAACAGTTGTTGACAGGGTCCTCGGGGAAACAGTCGACGTGTTGGACCGGAGTGCAAGCTGTTGCCCCGCGCCCACGGCCTTGGGCAACAGCTTGCACTCCGGTCCCAACAGATTGACTGTTTCCCTCTACCCAGTCAACAACTGTATACTGTTTAGTCGAGGTAATAACAAAACAATTGTTGACAGGAGTCTCGGGAAACAGTCACCTGTTGGACCGGAGTGCAAGCTGTTGCCCAAGGCCGTAGTAGCTGTTGCCGCGGGCCTACGGCCTTGGGCAACAGCTTGCACTCCGGTCCAAACAGATCGACTGTTTTCCCTCAACAACTGTATACTATTGCCCGTTCATTAGTTTGTAAACTATTGACCAGTCAATAGACCACAAGTGTGAGAATGTTGGTTATTGGTTCTAAATCGTTGTAGTTTCATACAGGAAAAATTATAATGTGGTGTATAACAATGGTTTTTATTGTTATTGTATAGATATTGCACTGTAACATATCTGCAGTTTTATTACTACTTTGTAAATGAAAGCAAGGTGTTCAATATGTTCGAGGAAAGCTTTTACGTCATATGTCGATGGAAAAATACCTATTGTGTATATACATGTATATTAATAAGGTTTATAGTGACGATTTTGTGAAGAAGTGGTCACTTCTTGTAAGTTACAAGATTTAAAAGTCTCCTGCACTCCATTTCCCCAGAGAATTTGTCCCGGGGCTAGGAAGAGTCTTCCGGGACTTTATCCCCAGGGGTTTGTCCCGGGGCTAGGATGCATTGCTTTGTGTCCGGGACTTCATCCCCCAGGGGTTTGTCCGGCGGGGGCTGTTTTGCCGATCATTGGGTGCCCGTCTAGGATGCATTGCTTTGTGTCGCTATCCGGATGTCGGCAGCCTACTATCGGCCCATCCCCAAGGGTTTGTCCCGGGCTGGCTCAATGCATTGCTTTTTCGGGACCTATTCCCAGAATTTGTCCCGGGGCTTAGGGGAGTCTTCCGGGACTTCCATCCCCAGGGGTTTGTCCCGGGGCTTGGAATGCATTGCTTTGTTTC
>CAJDSM010069329.1:414-11832 GCA_903981925.1 Ostrea lurida
AGATCAGCGAGTTGTGATTGCGTACGCCTCTAGAAGTCTCAGACCAGGTGAGAAAAACATGTCAAATTATAGCTCAATGAAACTTGAGTTACTTGCGCTGAAATGGGCGATAACGGACAGAACAAGTTTCGAGACTGGCTTTTGCGGTAGGAAATGACTCTTGTTGTAATTACCATCCGACAATGAATCCTCTAAGCTATCTTAAGGACACAGCAAAATTGGGAGCGACTGAGTTAGATGGGCTTCAGAGGTTGGCTGCAATTCAATTTTACGATAAAGATACAGATCAGGGAATAGTTTGAACAAAACGCTGGAAGGTTTGAGGCCAGAATTGCATGCCTTCAGAGTAATATCAGAGAAGTTTGCTCGAGGTTCACAAGTCAGCGGGTCCTCTAGCCAAGACATTCATCACAGATTGTCAGACATCCACAGAGGAACAGGGAAGTGTAAATGAGTCCGGGCTGAATATCTAACCCCTACCTTCCCAGGTTAACAGCATGCCAGATTTGGAAAACCCTACAAAGAGATGAATCAAATATCTCAAAAGGTATCCACTGGTTAGACGGCATCGGTGCATAAGAACAACGCGCGTCAGGCAAATGTTCTAAATAGGAGGTCGATAAAAGACGGTAGAAATTATCTAGAGAATAACAATCTTTTACAGGTGAAGGGAAGGTATCATTGTACATGACCAAGTAAGAGGGATTTAATGGAGAATAGTTCCTACCCCAGATCGTTTCACTGACTGTTTGAAAACAACAAGGTGCTCCTGGAATCCTGCATGATTGTTCTGGTCATCAAGGCCGAAAGGAGAGAAGTCAATAGCGTGTTTGGATGCGCGCAAACAAGGAAGATGTTATTGGCAAAGGAACAAGGTGACGTTGTTAGAACTGGATTGAAAAATGTGAGGAGAATGCCCCAATGGAATTGCAAAAGCACCCCGAATACTAACCTATTAGACCCAATCAATGGGACCATTTAATGGGCTAAAACACATCTTATGCTCCAATTTGTGGCATGGATCTTCACACTTTTAGAAAAATCCGTCAGATGGTTATGGAAAAATGTATTGGGGTTTTGAAAACCAAGGATGTTGTCCCCAGAAAAACAAATTTACACAGGCCAAGTACCCAACGGAGGAAATCAGAGAGGGCTATCAGCAAGTTCAAAAAATTTTAATGTACAATTGGTTTTACAAAAATTTTGGGAATATCCTAATCGGTGTTGGCAGCAGTGATCAAGGTGGAATTTTTGGGGAGGGTGAGTGGTAGAAAGAGTTATCGCCAATGGTTGGTACCAACATCAAGAAATCCAGGTGTACTCCTTTATATCCGGGGTGTCCGAAGGAAACTTCGGCCAGTGTGGGAGGGGGGATTTAATCGTACATTGCAATGAAATCGGTTACGGGACATCTGGGATCCAGAAAAGAAGACATGGACAGCACTACCTTTAACCAGAGATTGGTTTATGTATAACAATGCAAACTCCTCATGCAACTACTGTTTGTCTCCTTTTTATCTTCTTTTTCGTAGAGAACCTAGACTACCAATTGATCATTTTATTTGGTCTTCAATTGCATGACGTATGCTACAAGCGCCCGATAATGGTTACATTTGCATAAAGAAGCGACTCCAACAAAGCACTCGGCTGAGCTTTAACCAAAATACAGGAGAAAGTGCTGGAACCGCGACGCGGTTGCTGACAAACAGTTCTACACCTTGTTACAATAGAGGTAAGGTAACTAAGTGTTTTTCTGGGGAGGGAATCATGTCAAAGGTCGGAAATAAAAATCCCAAAGATGTTTGGAAGGCAATTCCATATGGTTGTCATTGGGAAAGGATGTTACAAACCAATGTTTATCCAAGGTAAGACCAGTAGAAGCCAATTGGGTGGTGATAACTAAGGTTGATTTGGGCCACAGGAAAGGAAATACTAGATACAAGGGAAGTTGGTTAACTCTTCCGAAAATTTTTAAGAATACGTGAGTCCCCAGGAAAAGAAGCCCCAACCATCAGATAAATACTACCGTATCAATGACCTTTCCTACCGTACAATCCAAATAACAAGCAGCAAGGTGGTTGGGTTTGACTGATTTAAAGCAGAAAAGTATGAAAATACAATGGCTTGCCACTAGGTGGTAAGGTCTTTGGGGCACAAATTTAAAGGCCGGGAGGGACAGAACCATGTATCTTGGAGCATCGAAGAATTTTTTATATAAAAGCAAAATTGAACATTGGAACGTCGTATATGCTAATCGACTGCATATATAATGTTGATTAAATTTGCTCTTCCAACTGTGGAATTCTCGAGGTTTTCATTTTTATCTGTGTTTCATTTATGATGTATTGTGGATGTGACTGAAGGCGGCATCAACAAATCTGAGTTGGGGGAGATAATGGTGACACGCAAATATTTACGTAATTTTATCGCGAATTGGCGGGCCGTAATTTATTTGGCGTTATTCCTTGGCATATCATTTTCTTGTTGAGATTTAAAACATATAAAATATGTACTTTAAGGTTTCACGGATGTAGCAGTTTTATAATATAATCAAAAACGTTTAGGGGTGTCGATATTAGGATCATGGCCGATAATGATCAGTCCAGGTAATTAGGCGGGGAGAGAGAGTATGTTGTGGATACAAATGATGTAAATGGTAGCATATTGAATTAGGAGCCTGGAATAATGTTAAACGACCGGTTGTTGATCCACCTATTTATAGACTCGGGAAACCGACTTGTGATAGAAGCGTGGCTTCCTCTGACTGCCGCCCCTTCTCACACATGTACAAAGTAGCCCCTCGTGTATGTTTAGGTTCGCCAAATAGGATGATCGGTAAGAGCAAGTGTTCAGCCCAGAAAGGTGGATTTTTTGAATATTTCAGTTCACAGTTAACAATAATATTAGCACTGGGATTATTATCTAATGGCGACTATTTTGATAGTAATTATTTTTGGTCGGTAACAGAGCCAGAAGGAAATAGATAGTAATGGTAGCAAATGGTAATACAGCGGGGATATCAGAACTGAACGTGTGAGTGAGGAGAAGATGACGACACGGGTGAGGTCTTACATCTACACAGCAGCTGAGAGGGCAAGACTGAGGTGACAGACCATTTGACCTACTCAGAATATGACAACACCTGGCTTTAGGGGGTTTCTTTTCAGTGGTTCCTGCGGACACATTAGATTATCCCCGGAGTCACAAGATGTAACGGGGAATGGAACTGGGGCCTACTTACAACACTCAGAATGCATCGGAAATGCCACCCTGCCAGTGAACAAGAAGTATTTTCCGACATTACCTACTACGTCTCAAGCGGGATCGGTCAAACCCGCATTAATGTTTGCTGATGTTGACGAAAAATTGGAATTTACTCATACCAGAATCCCCTGCTCCAGGGAAAATGGGAAGTGGGTGATGGGGCTGAAAAAACCAGGGAAAGAATCGTCCCCGATTTACGGAGAAAGCCACTAACCCCGTGCTCTTACACTTGGAGAAACAGGACATTGGTCGCCGGAGTTGCCCCACAGAAAGACAGATCCCCCCGCGACCAAGTAAGGAAATCCTGGTCGTCAAAGATTCCAGAGTAGACATTCAGACAGACCAAACAAGACCAAGAGCGAAAGAGACTCCTTGCTAAGAGAAGTGTCGATAAAATTAGACACTGGATCAGGTGGACCGTCCCGGGAGAACAAGCGGAGTGGAGGACGTTCGAATAAGAGATGTCCTCCGAAGGTTGTACCTCGGCTGGTGGCACGTTCGTATCAGGTAATTTGTGTAAATGACTGACCAAGCGATCGGCATTTCGTCGTGAGGGGTCTTGGTTTCTGGAGGATTTTAAGTATATAGTATATATTAGGGGGCAGGGGTCAGCTTACATTCTGAGAGAATTGGGATGAAAATTGACCGCGCCGTCTTTATCAAGTGTGTCCAGAACTTAAGTGCTATACTATATGGCCGGCAGATTGGATGGCTAAGCTCATAATCCAATGAACTGGGACATATCGTATCTAGGATGTACGCAGTGGTCCATTACCAAAGTGTAAGTGCTATCGTTTGGAGCGCATTGAGGGGGCGAAAACTTGTCTACCCGACGATGGATGGCATCCCGAGGCCAGAATCGAAGCATTCGCGCCTATGTCAGGGAAGGGAGGAAAACAAACATAGTAAGCCATTGCTTGGTTTAGAAAGAGTTGCGATGCTCACAGTTTATTTATTCTTCATTAGCTTACGAGGAATCGCCGATCGGACTGTAGCCTACTTGCGTCAACAGCTGTTCGACATTTTTTGAACATAGTTTTTTTTTTCTTGGAATAATCGGGGTTTGTCTCATTTGCTTCGAACTAGAATTGTTATGTTCATGTGGGTGGTGTCTAGTGTGAAAGATACTTCATGCGATGACGTCGCATCTTCACATCGTGTGTGGTAGAGATTATCCACAATCACCTGCATATGGTGTCTATTCGAATAGCGCGAGTGGCACGCTCCTGAGAAAATTTTCAAAATCAGGGAAAGACTATGTAGCAGCTGAAAACAAGTCCGGATGTGGTAGGACTGGTTTTCATAAGGTCGTGTCCAGTGATCGTTATTCCAATTGGTGATTTTTATTCCAAATACACCAGTGGTTGGATAGATTGATTGCCTGGGCCTGACCGTTTTCCAATTCTAATTATTTAGGGATACGTTTCCTAATATACTGATTTTGAATACGGTATTACGTCCGTGGTATCTTAGTATAGTAATAGCCAGGGCGGGATTCAAGGAAAGGCCGTACCGGGCGTACGCCCCCCCGTAAAGGAAAAAAAAAAAAATAAAAGAGAGAGAGAGGGAGGAGAGGAGAGAGTAGAGAGAGAAGAGAGAGAGAGAGAGAGAGAGAGGAGAAGGAGAGAGAGAGAGAGGAGAGAGAGAGTAGAGAAGGAGAGAGAAGATAGTGAATGGAAGGGTAAAGAGTAGAGAGAGACAGCGGAGCACGACACCTTGGGCGGATTTTAGAGGGGCGTGGGGGGGCATCGTCCCTTCCCCCCCCTAAAATTTTCCCCATTTTATTTACCCTGCCTGTCATTAGTTTGTAAAAAGAGCAAGGGCCCCGGTAACCAGGGGTGCAGCTGGAGTGCCCAGTGCATCACCCCCCCCCATTATTAACTGAAGAATGCTAAACCTCTTAAGCTTTCCGGGCATTCTCGCCCCCCTGACTCACTCCACCTACCAGGGCCCATCTATGGACCTATAGGGGCCCTAAAACAACAACCGACATGACGCATGAAAATGCTAAAATTGTCTCCAAACTTGCGAGGGCTTCCGCCCCTGAGTCCTACGAGGGCCCCAGCCTTTGGATCTTCTAGGGGCCTAAAAACACCCCCGATCAATAAAATGCCTAAAAAATGTTTTCAGTTTCCGGGGGCTTCGCCCCCTTGGACCCCTTTATCCTGGACCAGCTGTGGAACTGACTGCAGCCTTTAAATCCTATATGCTTTTAATCTTGTGGCCCTCCCACCTCCGCGGGAAATTAATGGGTTGACGGTCTGTTCCCCATGGAGGAAGGGCGGTTTTGGTTTAAGCTCGTGATCTACGCCGTAATTGAGGGCTCCTAATAATTGATGGTTGTAGATTTTACCTCCCTAAAATCACTGATATTCATTAGGAGCTTCCGGGGCTTCGGCCCCCTGGAACCCCCACCAGGGCGTTGCCTGGACCCACGGTGGGGCCTTAAGGCGGGCGCCCCGAGACCCCCTGCCTCTGAAAAAAAAAAAATCCACGCCCCGCCCCAAACCAGAAATTCCCTGGATCCGCCCTGATTAGCTATAGGTCTAAAAAACCAGGCGAGGATCAATGAACCAGGACGAATCGTTTACTCCTCTAGACTTCTGTGTACTGTTGCCTTTCTCTTTATAGATGATGTTATCTTTCCAACCAGCAAGGCCTGATGAATAGAGGTTGAATGCTGGGTTTGTTATCTGTTTGTACACTTTTTAACCTTGAATGGTGGCCATTTGTGAACCATTTAAAAACGGAATATATTGCAGGTTGATATGAGGTACACCAGAAGCCGGAGAAAAAAACAAACTTAATATTCCTGAGTTTTCTAGTATTTCTGACTCACTAGTTTAAAATCAAATCCATTCCTGCTAGGCTGCTTGCATTCAGGAAGGACGTAGCGGGGGGTAAGTACGATTTGGTGAGCGTGAACTAAGTTTTTACACCCAGTGCCTTATTGAAATCGGCACCACCCCTGCAATGTTTCTTTTTAAGTCGTTGGAAACCATTTGAACCAGGGAGTTGTCCTCTTATGCCCAAAATATTTCGATGGAACTATCTCCGGAACTGAAAAGCTCGATTACAGCTTCTAAAATTTGTGTTTTTCTGTATTTTCCGGAGTAAATCCGATCGAATAAATAGTATATAAACTTTTTCATTGGAAAAGGTCCATTATTGATCTGGGTGGCGTAATGACTTGTCCGGCGCTATTCCAGAATCACACTTGCGTAACATCAACCAATAATCTCTTAGAAAAGGTGGCGGACAGAGCAGGCTCCTGGGCTCGTCTCCAACGATCTTCTCCGGACGCCGGGCAAATGATAATAAAAAGTGTGACGCGCGTATGCAAATAAAAAACCCGAAGACTGAAAATGAACTTGAAGGTGATGGTTTATTGACGGTTAAATATAAATTACAATCAAAGTGAGTTTTACAACTTTACGAATTAGCTTTATTCAAATACTAACATGTAGAAATGCTGCAGGATTATCACATACAGATTTGCAATTTGATAACAGTTAGGAAATAATGAAAAAGCTCTTACTATGATGATAAAATGCTAATTTAGAATACATGAATTTCAAAAATAAATCGTGTATCAAAGCCAAATCCAAAATCTACGTTGTATTAGAAATCAGAAACAATGCCCATCCCCGTGCAAAAGACGCTGGCGGGCCTCTGTGTAGCAAGTGCCTAAGATCCTTTCAATTATGTCTTGGCTTAAGTTGTTCGATGAGTCTTCTCCATTTCATTGGTGTATTATTTTAGGTATCTAGAGTTTTTAGGCTCAACCTGAACCCGAAGAGGGTTGAAGTGGAAGCTATTGCTGATCGCTTTGTCCGTGCGGCCGTCCGTCTGTCTGTGTAAACTTTTCCACTTTTCGACTATCTTTGTCCTCGAAGCCGCTGGGACCAAATCTTCAACCAAACTAGGGTACAATCATCACTTGGGGGTTGAAGGGGGGAATTAAGTTTGTTTCAAGATGGAGGACGCACGCCCCGGCAAGGGAGAGATAATCACGAAAAATACAAAAACTAGGTGGTGTCATTTGAAAAAATCCTCTCCTCAAGAACCACTGGGCCCAGGAGAAAGCTGGAAAATTCATATGAAAAGCTTCCTGATATAGTGGAGATTCAAGTTTTGTTCAAAATCATGACCTCCCGGGGGTACGATTGGAGCCCCAATAGGGGATAAATTTACATATGATTATAATAAGGAAAACTTTTAAATAATCGTTCTCTCAGGAACCACAGGGCCAGAAAGTGGAAATTTATATGAAGCTTCCTGATATAATGGAAATTCAAGTTTGTATCAAGATCATGACCCTCGGCAGGTACGAATGAGTCCAAAGGGGATCAAGTTTTACATATAATTATATAGGGAAAATCTTTTACAAATCTCCATTTTCAAAGAACTCCACAGGGCCCTGGAAAAAAGCCTGCATTTATATGAAAGCTCTCTGAATATTAAGTAAGAGTTCAAGTTTGTTCAAAATCTGACCCCCGGGGTATACGAATAGAGGCCCTAAATCAGTGGATACAAAAGTTTTACCCTATGATTATACTAGGGGGAATCTTTTAAATTCTCTTACTTAAGAACCACTGGGGCCAAAGAAAGCTGAATTTATATGAAGGCTTCCTGATATACAGATGAGAATTCAAAGTTTGGTTCAAAATCAATGAACCCCGTCGGGGTTTACGATGAGGGCCCTTATAGGGGATCAAGTTTTACACTAATGATTATATATGGAATATTCTTTTAAAAAATCTTCTCAAGAAACCACTGGGCCAGAAAACCTGAAATTTATGATGAAAAGGCTTCCTGATATAGTGGAGATTCAGTTTGTTCAAATCATACCCCTCGGGTGTCCGATGGGCCCATAGGGGAATGCAAAGTTTTAACCCAATATGAATTATATAAGGGAAAATTTTTAAATTCTTCTTCTCAAGAAACCAACTGGGCCACAAAAGCTAAAAATTTATAATGGAAAAAAAAATAGCTTCCTGATGATAGTGGAGATTTAAGTTTGTTCAAATTCATAGACCCCCGGGTTATGATGTGAGGCCACATAGGGGATCAAAGGTTTTACATATGATTATATAGGCGAAAATCTTTAAAATCTTCTCAAAGAACCACCGGGCCAAAAGCTTCCTGATATAAATGAAGATAAAATTGTTCAAAAGATCATGACCCCAGGGGCAAATGTGGGGCCACAAATATTTCATAAACAAATATATAGGGAAATTCCTTTTTAAAATCTTCTTCATTTGAACAGACGAGTGCGAGTATTCTGAAAAGTTTTCCCTAATATGGAGTAGCATTTAAGTTTGTTAGATAATACCCCGGACCTTCCGAGGGATTTGGGTGGGGCCACAATAGGGGATTAAAGTTGCTGACTACAGTGTACTGCTCTTCTTAGGTGGAAGCCAGTGTAATCAGGTGAGCGATGGTGGCCCATGGGTTCTCTTGTTTATTGGTATTTATTGTTTTGCGGATTTTCCCTCCAAAGTGTCCTTTGTGGTTTTTGTTAGTCTTTGTCAGGAAGTCTGAAGTGTTCAGGGTTGCTCATATTTAATAGAATTTGACATCTGTGACATTGCAACGTGAGGACTGACTATTTCCTCATTGCTTTGGTAAGGTTATAATTTATTCTTCTAATAATATATTTCTAATATAACGTAAACCGTTACGAAAACTGTAAAGTAAGAAGCGCGAGCTTCATGGACGAACATCATGAATGTTGGGACTTTTGTTCGTAAGGAATATCTTGTAGGAACTGCTTAGTAGTGGTAAAACAATGTCCGTAGTACGGATTGCCCCAAATGTACGGATCAAAAAGAATTCCAAAAATGTCGTGCGGGCAAAAACTTCGAGCTCAAAGTGGAAGCCAGCTGACAAGTTTCTAAGACCCGAGGTTTAAGCGTTGTTACACTGGGTTACCCTTGTCTTCATTTTCGGAATTAAATATAAAAAGATATGCTGTATTGTTAGTTTAAAAATGTCTTAATGGATGATGAGCAAAGCCCAGTTTACTTCGCGAGAAATGCCTTAGCCACGAACATCAGCTTACCAAATCATTCGCTCTCTTAACAGTGTGAAGCTAAAAACCACTGAAATATCATTTGCCGTCACAACGCAAAACATATTGCTTTCAAAGATTGTTTGCAAATATCAGGGGCCAACTTGTGGAATGAACTATACCCAACAAACATTAGAGAAAATACGTTGATTATAACTTTTCAAGTGCCAACTAAATCATTTTAATTAGATTACCAAGTGCTTATTACTAGATTTATTATTCTTACATAGACACTTGCTGGATAATAACAGTCAATTTTAATTGTTTTAAAGGTTTATGGTATTTGTAGTTTAGGTTATTGGCCCATTGATTGCATAGTTTTTGTGAAAAATGTGCGCTTTTCATCAATTTTATAATAATATATAAATAATAACTGAAACGGGCCCCCATGCCGCCAAAGAGCACCGTGATTGGCCATCTATGTTGTAAGGCGCCACCCGGCTACGCACCATGAGAATCTTGTCACAAGGTGATTTGAGTCTCAGTTTTCTATTAGACAGCTAGCAGGATTGTCTAAATCAATTGATATCAATCATTCATTTCTTTGGTCCGATGTGAGAAAAAGAAGTATGCAAAAACTTACATAGGTGCAATCACTTTGAAAGGCACACCGAAGTGTGGAATATACTAAAGGTAATCAGAAGGGCTGCAGAAGTATTTCCTATGCATTCACATGTGAAAGCGGAATCATGTTACATTTCCATAATTTTACATATTTGGGTTGCATGCTTGTGAAAAAGACTTAGGATAGTTCCGGGGCGTAGGCGAAATGAGCCCGGGAGGGGGGCATTAGGTACACACATAACCAGTAGGTTCTATTTTAAACCTAGAATGTGAACGACAAGAAGTGTCGTCAATCTCCTTTTATGAATATTTTTTCCACAAAAGAAGTTTAATTCACTGAGTAGTCCAATCAGATCTATGGCCAAGAATCCAGTGTGAGCAATGATGAGAAATGGTCTTATCACATAAATGTGGGGTTAAAATAGACAGTTGAGCGATGGATCACTTTAACAGAGTGTTCATGTTTTATCTGGACTTGCGACAAAACCTTTCCATACGAGTCTCTGTGCTTGCACCAAACTGTTACGGTCTTACTAAATGGATATGTTGTTCACATATTAGTAGAGTTCCCGTTGAACGGTTTTAATTAATAGTCGTCGTTTCTACAAAAAGGTAGTAAAGAGTGTGTCACGATTGGGCGATTTTTGGTTATTATCTAAAAGAAACAATATAATCCTGATAATCTTGTTTAATTTTGTACCATAATGTGATAATCCAAATGTCTTTACTACAAGCATTCTCCCTTCACAAGACATTAATGATAAACAATCAAACTGCAAGAGGACTTTCTGTTGGGTGCAAGATGGATGAAGAAAAATAAACCAGAATAAATCTTGCATAAAAATCCACAAATAATACTGCTTCATGACGATCGTCCAAAGTGTTACAGAAAATGGTCGAATGTTGAGTATACACACTTGCTAATAGGTTGACGCGTACGTGGCCACGAACTACAAATCAACGACAGTGGGAGGGAATATTAAACGCCCCAGAGTGTGCGTCTAAAAAGGTAGTGAAGTTCAAGGGGGCAGGAAGGCTTGGTTGTTAGAACATAAGAAAATATACATGTTACTTGGTAAAATATTTTGAAACACAGAGGGCATAACAGACTTTGAAAATGCTTCGATTTATTCCAGACTCTCTCAATATCCCCCAACGTTGAGTTAATCGCCAGAGCTTGATCCAAATCTCGGCCCTACATTTATCCAGATTTGTGGCTGGTTAGGAAACGGGATGAATTTCACTCCCCATTTAGGCTTCAGGGTACCTGATTTCCCGTGTTAGAGGTGGTCCCAACTGCACCGCAGTTCAGACACAGTTGTACTGTGTATTTAATCGCGTAACTTTGCTTGTTTGTCGGAGCAGACGGCGAAAGCTTACACGCGCCCTGATATGAAATGGAAATTTTTCATTGGCGGTGAAAATATACCTGTGATTGACATGCTGGCGATAACGTTAATTAGGAAATTGAGTTATATAATGATAACGTCTGGCTAAGTTCAGAAAGAAACCATGCC
>CAJDSM010069343.1:0-14614 GCA_903981925.1 Ostrea lurida
CATGTGAATAGCTATTGCACTGCATAACCTAAGTTTGTTGTAATTGATTATAATGATCTTAATTGCTGCGCAAACAAATTTGATTTCCATATACAACACATCAGCAGCACCAGATCGTTTAGGAGAATAACTGAAACTCTGGTCACAAGTAAAAGCAACCCATCCACCTGTTTTCAAAGCCATCACATGTGTTCAAATACTACCAAACGACTGCACACAGGGACTAGTTCAAGCAACAAATATGAGACAGTCTCTTTGATGTCAGTCAGTCTAGACTACAGTATATAAATATTGCATGTAGTTGAGGGTAACAGTGAAAATTTTCACCCGAGAAAAACATTGTCAACCGAGGCGTAGCCGAGGTTGACAATGATTTTCGAGGGGTGAAAATTTTCACTGTTACCCTCAACTATATGCAATATTTATTTTGTTATACTGAATGTTTACAATAACAAACCGTTTCGTCTGTTGACTTTGATCATGTCATGCGATGTTTCGTATATCCATGCTGGTCATCACGTTTATCACAAACACTCAAACGACGTCGTCTAACAATCTACGGCGAACCGTACGCGCATAAATTGACGCATGTAAAAATTTTTCAGATTGTTACCCGTCGTCAAGTAATGTTTCCCGTTGCTAGATACTATCACCCTGGAGGGTGTTTTTTCTATTCTCAGAGGGAAACAGTATGTTTTGTCAACTGTTCCCTGTCCAATCAGATTCGAGTATTTACATGAAAGTATAACAATATATTATACACTGCATGAAGTCTGACTGTTTTTACTGTACGTAATAATGAAATCAACCTGAATGCTAAACAACATTTATCTTATCCTTTGACCTGCAGTATACAGCAACTTTAATCAGCAAAAAGACTATATGTCACCGTAACACAAACTGTGCGATGGTGCAAAAAAATGTAAGCGAGCTGTTCATCCCATTCCTCCAAATGTTCCATTCATTTTTACATGTAGTATATCAAACAGTCCAAAAAAGTTAGAGATTTTTCAAAGCACTTGGAGCCAACATTTCCTACATGCTGAATCACCGGCTGAGAATTCCCACAGAAATGTAAATATAAGAATTATGTGAAATATTCCGGTGTAGAGCATCGCACTCCGTACTCCCATGTGTTAATATCAAACATGAAACTTTAAAATTCCCTGAAATTGTTGACTGAGGTGTAATATCATTATCTGTAACATCTTCTATATTTTTGACGTCCATTACTGAGGTGGAATGTGTGGTAGTTACCTTTACTTCCCTGTATAGATAGTAAGCCTTGTTATATGACAATACAGTGACTTCTAAATATTCACCAGTAGATGAGTCCCCCTTGGACTTGGGTGTTGTTCCCAGTCTGTTGATCCCCTGACTGTCTCTGCTTGTCTCACTACTTGTGTACAATTTCACTCTCCTTTGGGTGGAGCTGGTGTACAGACTCTTTGTATCAGCATCTTCCTCTGTTTCAATAAATAAAAAAGATGTGCAAAAATATTTGTTTCACTATACAGTATATCAATGTAACAGTAGGAGTTATGTCCCATAATGCATTTTATTACCTGCAAGGCCAGGGAATATCCAAACTTCTTGACTACATGTTAAACCTTTTATATATATCTGCTGTATCAGTATTATAAGATGTGCTATAACCAACATTTGCTTCACTGTATTGTATATCAATAGTAATAGTAAGAGTTATCTCCCATAACACATTTTATCTGCAATTCCCAAACTTTAGGACTATATGAAAACAATTGATTATTTCTTTCATATCTACTGTTCAATATCAAAGATGATAGATCTGACCCTGGAGACAATGCCTCCAGTAGCTGTGGACGGAGCCAGGGGGAGATCCTTTGTGGTCACCTCGGCACCAAACGGAACAGCGAGGATTGACCAAGGGCTCAATATTGAAATTTTTTTTATTAATCATAAATATTTGCTTAAACATTTGCTTGGAGATTTTTGTTGTCAGATATACAGTTTACCCCTGCACTTTATACTGAAGTCAGAAATTTTTAATTAATGATTACTCTGAAACACAAACCAATTTTCCAACAACACTTTCTCTTTGCATCAGAATATTGGTTAACTTGAAATTGTTTATAATTAAAAGCCATTAATTTGAAGTAAATTAGCCGTCTCCTGGGCTGATAATGAGTTATACTGAGGTCCTTCACACTGAGTGAGGGCTTAATATTACAATATTGAAAAAGACTGTGTTTCCAATAGTAGGTAATTCCGTACATTTGCAGATACAGTTCAAAGGAGTCAGAGACCTAAAACATGTTCTTCGCATGTTTTCATAAAAATAATGATTTTAAATACTAGAAGGATTCTTGCTGTTCACTGTTACTTGTAAATACACATAAACTGAATTTACTCTACTTTTACTTCAATTGTATGAAAAATAAATTTGCTACCAACTAATTTGCACTAAGGTTTATCACATTGGAAGAAAACTTTCAAAAGTGTATGAAAAGCTAACTAGTTATTTTAAACTTTGGATATATTGAAAACAAAAAGCTTCCCCTGAAGTTTGAATTATCCAGAATTACGTTTCATTACCGACCTTCGCTATCCACATCCGCGTCATTATCCGTCGGATCCTGCACGTCATCCACACGCTGTTCGCTTCTTACTGAATCCTCCCCCTCCTCCGCTAAATGATCCGAATTCTGTCCGGATAAATCCAGCTGCTGACTGCTCCAATCCGTAGAATTGTCCTTGTTATCCCGCGTTTCCTGAGAGTCCACGTGAATGGTGATCTCTCGTGAGCCCTTCGAGATGTGGCCTTCCCCATTGTATATGCTCTCATCTATTGCATCTTTATTCAAGGGAGTTTTGTTATCTGTCCAGGGGGACATAGCATCCATGTTTTCCTGTTTTAACCTACAATATCAGAGACATCATTTAATTATAGCTTGCTCTATGATCCTTCAGCCTTCTTTCCACTGAATAACTTCTGGCTTAAATTTCTCAATAAAAANAGCCTTCTTTCCACTGAATAACTTCTGGCTTGAATTTCTCAATAAAAACAAATATCAATCTTAAGTTTGAGTTTTCTTTAATTTGAGCAGTCAAAATTAGAGTAAAATCTCAGACTTAAGATCAATGTTTTGAGAGCTTGAAACAGATAGAAGAGGAGGAGAGAGACGAGAGAGAGAGAGAGAGAGAGAGAGAGAGAGAGAGAGAGAGAGAGAGGGGGTACCTGTTGCTATTCTTGTCTTGCTCCGTTCCCTGCCTGTTGTCTGTGTCACCTGTCAGCGGCCCTTCTCTCATCATGGCCCACTGCTTCACAATATCATCCTGTGTACCCACACTGTCCTCCTCTGCATGCATCTCATCAGTCCCAGGATAACAAGAGTCTGTAATGAGTGTTCAGAAAATGCCTTATTATTATATATATTGATAATTTGTAATCTGGTGATACTAAGAAATTTATCATACCCGAGACAAGAAATACTGATTAAGCCTAATGCATAGTTTACATTGTTCACTACTGCCTGAATTACAATTAATAATTTAATAATAGAAAAGTAATAATATTTAGCATTGAGTTTTTATCATTGAAAGTGTCAGATTTGTGTCTCTGATTTCGATATTCATTTCTGTGAGACAATTCAAAACATCATAAATCACATTATAAACTCCATCATGAGAGTAAGCGAATCGGACAATTGGCTTGTAAAGATTTTGTTACTGTGCAAAAATAAGACCAAAAAAAAGGATGATAAGTCAGTTTAAAGTTTAAATGTACTTGAACTTTACATTTGACAATGTGAAAGATGTGTTCTCAGCGTACCTCATTACAAAGATTGTGAATAATTTTTGTTCAGCTAAACAGACCAAAGATCAAGAACTTTTTAAATGACTTCATTGATTTCATTGGCATATGAAAGGTACCGAGGACACGATGGTGATTCTAAAATATTCTAAACGTTATGTTCTAATCTTCAGGCAAATAATAAAATATCACTGAATTGTACAGATACACCTAATACTTCTAATCTCCCATTACAAGTTATAAGGTAGAATTCATTAGTCCCATGAGATATGTTATAAAAGAAATTTACCCAACTACGGATTTCTAATTAAACACGAGTAATTAATCTCTCATTTAATTTGTGAGAAGACCCCCTCGTGAAATGAAGATTTCCCACTTTTAATTCATTTATCACTAATTTATAGATTTTTTGGTCCTTCAGCACCGAGTGGCAATTTCCCAGACTAGCTGAATTAAGAACTTGTTTAACGCAAGGAATCTATCGGAACTGAAACATTACAATGTCGCATAAACAGGGACACGTTTCTGGACTTATCAAATTTTCATCAGCAATTATATGGACGATCTCAATTACCATTGGAGGCTACTGGAATAAATGGCTGATATTCTCCCACTTTTCCATCCATTTTCTCTGCAAATGCCTCTTCTGCCACATTTCCTGAACCTTTATCATTCTCTGAGAGAAATCATATTAGGGATTACCAATAAATTCATCTACTGCTTTAGAAATATTACTTCAATCAGATCAGGCACATCTATTAAATTAAGTGTCTGTAACTAATGCACTTTTCTACCAATTGCTATAACTTTAGTTTATCCGATTCAACTGTGTGAACATTAATTTTTCTTTTTGGGTATTTTAATACATGTATACCATTTTGTTATTATCACACAAAACTCAATTATTAGCAATATGGAGGCTCATTTCTGTCACAAACTTAATTTCAAATTATATAACATTGAATTTCACACGAGAATGAGCAAGCTAGAAGATTAATGTGAAATCCCACCCAAAAAATTTATATACTAATCGATCTCTCTCGATAACAACTTTGAATGAGATGCTTGAGAGCCAGCTCTGGAGAGGCCAGTTTCCAGTTGGCGGGATTTTTGTGGAGCTGTTCCGGACTGGATGGTCGTGTCGATGATAGGTGAATCCCCCACCAGGTCTACATGATACGCATCACATGGTAGCTAAAAAAGAATACAGTGTGGAATATGTCATGTGTTTAAGATACCGTATAGAAATAGTTACTTAAGTAGAATTTTTAGCGAGAGGCAAATTTAGCGTTTTATTCATAAAAAGAGGTATTTTATTTGGCGATTAATTAATTTTTACGATTTTACTAATCATTCTTTCGAAAGCTCTACCAATTGGTTGGAATGAATTGGTTAGCGATATCTATAATTTATGCGATTTGAAGACCCTCGCTAACTAATGCCAAAATAAATATCCTCGCTAAAATTGTCTTCTTATACGGTATATATATACATATGAAATTTTATAAAACAAGATGTGTTTAAGAAGACACTGATCCCCCTGGATTCCACAGGCCAGTGGAAGGGGCTTTGCCAAAAGGAATAACGCAATTTGAATTTGAAAAGTCTATTCATTAACCTTTTAAAAGATTATGGCCTATGTAAAAGTATTTGAAAAGTAGGTGAAACTTCAAGGTCAAGTTCAGGAGGTCAAAAATGTTGGTACCAGTAGAAAGGGCTTGTCATAAGGAAAACACATGTGAAATATGAAAGTCCCATCACTTACCATTCAAAACTTATGGCCAATGTTAAAGGTTTTGAAAGATAGGTCAAGATCCATTTAAGCACTGTTCATACATGTAGCTATGACAAGTTCACAAGAAAATGGAATAATTTTTATTAACAAAGGCAAAAAATTGGAAAAGTAAATACATCTGTATACAGGCAAACCTCGTTATTTCGAACTCGATGGACTGAGAAAAAACTTTTAAAAATTCGAGATATTCATGGATCGGATTTGAGATATCGAGGGTAAAAATACTTTTAAAAGGTGGCTAGGATTTCTGAATCACTTCAATATAGCCATGATATTCAACCTACCAGTGTTACAGATACCAAAGTTCAACTGTATTTCCTAGCAGTAGCTTATATTTAATGAGAGGTTCTATATGGACGACTACTTACTGGGGCTCGGAGCTACGTTCACAGCCGTAACACAGGCCAGACCTCCGGCAGCCAGTACAGAAACCAGGGAAATTATACACCCTCTCCCGCTTGTCTGTTTGTGCAAAGTGTCGTCTCTGGACCATCGCCTGGTTAACAATCTGGAAATACCGCTTCGGTTCCGCCAGTAGGTCATGATGGAGGAAGGACAGGGAGGGAACTCGTGGAAGCTGATTTAAGCTTTTTCAAATATTTGAAAAAAATTTCATTGATTCAAAGTTTTTGTTAGATCTCAATACCAGCTGTATATATTGAAATTAAATAGTTCCCTCAGCCTTATTAGTAGATTAAAAAAGACATCAACATCGATCCTTACCATGAAACAGTTAAAAATGGAACATAATTATTTTTATATATATACTGCATCGTAGGTTTTTAACTGAATAAGCTCATATTTCTGATAATTATAGATATATGGTACTTGTGTACGTCACTCAAAAGTCTGGTAAAATATCTATACCTTTCTGCAACAAATGCCACATCAACAACATCAATTTCCTGTGATGAGAAAAAAAATTATTACATTAACTATTAATGGTAGCTCTCCATAGGATCTGAATGAGAAATGTTAATAAACACTTCTAGCTGCTAAACATATCACCTCAAAACTAATTATAAGAAAAACGGTATCTGGTTTCAAGACATTCTGTCAAAGTAATTTTCATAGATGATCTATATCAATGAAAAAAAAAATATTAAAATACCCAATACTAATTAGTAAATGATAGCAAAAAATATTACGCTTTCATAAAACAATGTACATCGACTTGAATTATCATAGCCATTCACAATATTGATCTGCCATTTGAATGTAAAGAGCTACCGAACAACTCAAAATTTTCTCCATTATCACTCAGAAGCAAATGATGCACATCGCACACTGAACGTGTTGAATATTACATGAGTACTTTATCAGACACATTAGCTCTATTGTTTTGAATTAATGCATAGATCTTAGTGAAATTTTATTGACTGGGATTAACTGATGTGGCTAATTTTTGTGATGATGGCAATATAGTATAGTAGTCTTCCTGGTTAAAATTCCTGATGTTTCTTCAAAGTATTCTCACAAGATTCACCATTCGTTTTCATCAAGTTACTGGCAATTAAATGCCACGTTAGTAGAGTTTATGATCAAATTAATCAATTAATTAAAAGATAACACAAGTCTCAGACTCTCTGGCTCTAATATGAACCTAGCTTGAAAAACACATCATGTAAACTCATTCATAATCACTGGAAAACAGGTCAATAAAATCATGATCATACATGTATATCAAATACAAAGGAACCTGAACAGCTATTCCAGAAAGGAAATCTGAGAAACTTTTGCAGAAGTGACGGTCATTTTTTTTTCACGACAAGTAGGTAAAGTAATGGTACATTCTTGTTACTACACATAGGTCATCAAAAAGTTCCATACCAACAGAAAGGTCTTGACATAAGGAACACCCACATGTGAAATAATCAAAGCCTAGTTACTTCCATTCAAAAGGTTATACCAAAGTTTTTGAAAAGTGGTTAAGTTACAAAGTCAAGGTCAGGAATTCCAAAAACTTTGGTCAACAGAAAGGCCTTGTCATAAGGAACATACATGTGAAATATAAAAGCCTGAGTACTTACCACTCAAAAGTTAATAATTCAAAGGTTAAAGTTTATAGACAGAATGACGGGAACGACCAAACAAGGACAAAAACAATATGACCCCGATCTTCGATCGACTCAGTGGGGGCATAAAAATATTGGAGATATCAAGTACAATACATATAAATAGATGTGTCAGCACGATACAGAATGCCCCTCCTGCAAGTAATGTCACTGGATTTAATCAATACGGTTTAGAAATCGGGTCTTATTGTCGTAAAAAGAAGGTTTTTTGTTTGGGTTTGGTTTTTTAATTTTTTTTTGTTTTTTACAAAATTAGGACTTTTGGGGTTTTTATCTTTCGCCAATCTGAGAGCAAGAATTGTGCTTAAATCTGACGAAAATCCTGCCTAAATCGCGGAATATTGCTGCATGGAAATCCCTAGCTTGCAGAACATGTAGCGTTATGGATTTTTATTTGTCTGACCTAACACAAAAAATATAAAACCATAACGCTACAGTTCTGCAAGCTAGGAAATGCCTACCATTTAGTGATACCCAGAAAATTGAAGCACTAATTTTTCAAAATCAAAGGGGCAACTCCATTTCTAAAAAACAAAAAACAGTTCAACATCTTTGAAAAGCATACTGTGGAATCATTTTAATTCGTGGGGGTAATGTTCGCGGGTGAACCAAATTTTTACTAGTTCTGCGGGACGTAATTTCGTGGTAACTTATCTTATACGTGGATTGTACGTATTTAAAATAGATAATCAAATGTTCGTGGGGACGTAAATTTCGGGGTAGGGGTGCCCACGAAAAGCCAGCAAACATTGATCCCCCACGAATACAATGATATTCCACAGTATTTAGTAAACATCAAGATATTAACTGAAAAGTCAGTTCAGTATCTCATGGCATTTAGAAAAAAAGTCAGGAAAATCAAGGTCTAACAGCACTGTTTCCTCAGCTAAAGGGGCACAACCCATCACAAACCAAACATGCCAAAACAAACTCGAACTTCATTATGCACCTGCATACAATGAATCAGTTCAACTATCCTCAAAGGGTCCAGAAAAAGCCTGGAGAACTGGGCATTACAAATTGCGAAGGGTCCGATGGACAAGAAGTAAAACTATATGGCCAACCACTCTGCTGGCGGGATTAAAATTGTTGACAGAAGGACAAAACAATTGAAATCTGAAATGTCAAGGTAATCAACATTCACCAAAACACAGACATATTAACATCATTTAAGAATGTAATTGTATTAGTAAACACCAGCTTGGAGATAAAGCTGGGAATTTACATAATTCTAAGCTAGGAAAGAGATGAGGGAAAGTGGAATTAGAGTCCCTTGTTGTGTCCAGACATGCACCCCCCCCCTCCCTCCCTAATCCTCGGCCTCCAAAAACCCAATTTAAAGTAATGCATTTACTTCCAAAGTACCATCAAGCCTGAATTAATCAAATAATTTTAAACAACTACTTTCAACATACTATAGTAAGGTAAAGTATTAAGTTCTTTCAATGGGGATGGTTTTAACCTACATGAAGTACTCTCAGCCGAAAAAATACCAGTTTAATCCTGCGAGTATGCTAATAAATATTTGTTTAACGTAATAATCCCTGTTTTATAGTCAATCCCCTTGCCTGATGACATGTGGTGGAAAGCAGGCTAGGATCTTAGGGATCGAGGCTCAGAGATGCAACAATGGCATTTTATAAACCTGAACAATCTATTACACAGTATACCTAGACTGGATCAGTATAAATGCGTTAATGAATCCCTTCTTTGAACGCACCTATATCAGATCTGATGGACAAATAAGATTGGATACATTCTTCAAACAAGAAATTTCTCGAAACTATTACTTGAAGACTGATCATAGTTCTCCTTTGCTTTTCTACTAGAGTAGACATGAAGGGAAATTAATTTTCATAAATCACAAATATCCATTTTTACTGTGTAAAGCAGGGTTCTTCTGCATTTAAGGATCCATTCTCTGAACTTGTAATGTAGATATTGCTATTCTGAATTAATGCTGGTACATGTATATTAACTAATCTCTTTTTTTAAATAATTTCCAATGTCGTTGTTATTAACAGTTGTTTAGATTGGATAAAATTAAATTGGAGGACGCGAGAAATGACAATAAATCTGAAGAACGAAACGTACAATACGCGCATAAAACAACAAGACGGGTAACGCATGAACTATTTCAAATTTTTAAAGATTGTTGCAGAGGGCGAGGTGGGAGAGGGCGAGGAAGGTGGAGGAGTGTAGTGAGAGAAGGTGGAACGAGGTTCTTTTTTGAGGAATTAGGGTCGATGGGTGGTGAGAGAGCGTGAGGCGAGGTGGGTGGGTAGGTGGGCGAGCGAGAGAGCGTTGAGACGGATAAAGTGGCTTGCGCAGCGTTATGTCGATGTTGTGGAGGGGTGAGAGGTGTGAGAGAAGGGGTCCGAGTGTGGGTGAGTGCAGTCGAGGTGGAGAGGTGCGTGTAGGAGAGAGAGTAGGAGTGTGGTGAGGGAGTGGGCGCGTAGTGGGAGTAGTCAGCGGTGTGGGTGTGGTGGGGCATTGTGGAAAGGCGTGCAGGGGTGGGGGTAGCGGTAGGGTAGAGAGTGAGGATGGTGTGAGGAGCAGAGTGGAAGCGAGAGATGGCGGAGAGTGGTGGAGAGCGCGAGAGTGTGAGGCTGAGATGAGCGATGAGATGAAGTTAGGAAGAGAGGATGGGTGGTGGGGCGAGCGGATGTGGTGAGATGCAGTGGTGAGAAGGTGACGAGGAGATGGGAGCGAGCCCGGAGTATGTGCGTGCGAGCGGCTGGTGGAAGAGAGAAGCGAGCCTGGTTGGCAAGGGCAATGTACTATCCTTTGTTCCGAAAAGAGAGGTAGTGAGAGCGCGAGGATGCCGAGCAGGGTTGTGCGAGAGGGGAGAGGTGTACGGTCCCTGTCCGGGCCATCGTTGTAGGAAAAGAGAGAGTGCGACGAGGTGGTGCGGCGCGGTGCAGGCTGGCGCGGTGGTGTAACGTTTGCTATGCGTATGGTGAGATGGTTGAGCAGGTGTTGGAGGTATGGATGGGCGAGATTGGAGGAGTAAGAGCGTGAGCGAAGAGAGGGCGCGCAGAGGGGCGAGGCGCGGGCGAGGGGAGGAGAGAGTGGGGGGTGAGGCGTGGCGTGTGGAGAAGTGGAGCGGAGGGAGTGAAGGGAGGTGTAGAGTGAGTGCGTGTGAGGTGTGTGGGGAGGATAAAAGAAATATAATTTTTACTTTTACTCTTTTTATTCCTTTGGCTGACCCCAGCGCAAAGGACGTAACTTTCGCAAAGTGTGGATTGGTCTATTTATCTATGTGCCGCCATGACGCAAGATTCAAACTCACGATCCTTTCCTATTACGTATATCTTAATGGTTTCTATATACCATCTTGGGAGCAACCGGGTTTGGGAGACCAGTTGCTTTACAGATGAATTATAAATCAGGCTGTGCGCAGATGAGAGAGTGTAGATATTGCCGACTAGGACTATAAACGAGAGTGTGTTCTGGAGGTAGGCCCCCTCCACAGCTGTCCCACACTGGCGTTTGTTGGCAACTGGTCGATTTGCCGTGCAGGTCAGCTTGTTGAGCTGTCACAGCCTAGCTAGCTGGCCAAAGGAAGTGCTACTGGTCGCTGTTAATAATGGTGAGATAAGAGTTTATTTAAGAGTTCGGGTATGCAAATGGGTAGACAAAATAGCGAAGACACAAGGCTCCAGGGAGCTTTTGACCGAACCACAGGAGTTGAAATTTTATCAATAAAGTCGATATACCATGTAAGTCAACTCGATGAGCGCAGACGCGAGGAGGCTAACGCACTAGCTCACTGTGTTTGTGGTCAATCGAGTGATCATTAGCCTATCGACTTTATGATAGAAGAGTGGGCGAACTCCTGTGGACATAGTTGAGGGTAGATAGAATGTTCTATAGTGAAAGAATGCATTGTGATCGTGAGCGTAGGCCGATGTCACAGTAAGCTGAGTAAGATTGAATTCTGTCAAGTTTTGAGTGGGTAACATTGAACATGTGTTCTATAGTGAAAGAGAACCAGGATGGATAGAGAGGCGCCTGGTGGTTGAGGTAGATAAATGGTAACGTTCTATCGTGAAAATTTGTGATCTGAAGTGTAGCGGTCACAGTAAGATTATTCGTTATGGAATTGAAGTATAGTACAATAGCACCGTCCCGGTGTATCTTTTGCATTACAGTGAAACATATATAATTCTGTACTGTTTTGCATTATGATACACGGTGTACATACAAAAATACATTTAAGTATATTAGTGTAAAAATGTCTCAGTTATGTTCTTTATCTATTAAGCTAGATACTATTTTTTATAATGTATACTTGTTATCAATCCTTTTTATAAAATATGTTTACAACATTTTCAATGTTATCAACATGCCTCATGTTATTGTACATTGATAACCACAGTCTTCTGGATTTTTTTTTTTTTTATTCATTTTAAAACTAAATTGTAAACATGTTGTAAAAACTTATATTGACATATTTATTATCAGCCATCATGTATTATGCCAAAGAGGGCCCCTATTGGAATAAATCTATCTATCTTTCTAAGTGAGGTAACATTGGCACCATTTTTCAACCGATTAAAAACATTGTCAACCGAGGCGGTACCTATACCAGTATATAAATTATTGGCAATGTAGTTGAGTGTAGACAGTGAAAATTTTCACCCAAGGAAAAACATTGTCAACCCGAGGCGTAGCCGAGGTGACAATGTTTGCGAGGCGGTAAAATTTTCACTGTACCCTCAAACTACAGCAATCAGGGATTTTTTAATGGCTTAATATTCAGGGGCCAGGGCCTTTCAATTGGGGAAAAATTAGCAACATTTGCTTTGAAATTGGGGAAAAGTTTACTAAGAGAAGTAGAGAGAGGGGTGGAAAACAAAACCAGCACATTAAGGTGTAATTGACTCTCAATCTGTTTGGAAGCTGAACATAATTTAGATAAAACGAGGCCAAAATAAATTTCATTTGCCTTCTCCATTTTTTGCAAATTTGAAATTATGTACCTGTGAAGAAATTTATATTTAGTAATTGCCACCCCCTCATTTTGATTTATTGTCATGTTTTGGGAATTATAAAGCTAAAATTGGAAAAATACCTGCATTGCATTGGGAATGGCGGCACTCTTATTTCGGCCCCTGACAGACCCTAAAAAAATCCCTGCAATAGTATTGTATACTGGAATGTTAGTAAAAATAACAAAACCGTTTCGTCTGTTGACTTGATCACTGTCATGGCGATGTTTTCGTACATCCATGCTGGTAATCACGTTTATCACAAACGCTCAAACGACGTCGTCTAAGCAGATCTAAGGCGAAACCGTACGCGCATAAATTGCACGCATGTTAACCAATTTTTCAGATTGTATACCCGTCGTCAATAATTGTTTCCCGTTGCTAGATACTATCGACGCCTGAGGGTGTTTTTTCTATTCTCAGAGGGGAAACAGTATACAGTTAACGCATATCACTGAGGAGTTTGAGCAAGATTCCCAGTTCCCCGAACCAGGACTATTTCCCGAGGGCGTGGAGCGAGGGAAATAATCCTGGCTGAGGGGAACTGGAATCTTGCTAACTCCCTCAGTGATATGCGTTAACTGTTTTATTTATACCGATACAAAATTGAAACATATAGATAATAAATTTTCGGTCGATAACAGTCCATTAAATCCTTGGAGCCAGCTGTCGCTCGATATCGAATTCTCGGGGCATTATAAGTTTTCTAACAAGACAACGATTGCGTAATCGAATTTCTTTGCATTTGTAAACACATCTACGAGATTTTCCAATTCACTTTTCTTTTAAATCATCAAACCTCAATATTGCCGTTTTGAAGTTGTCGCCATGGTTTACTGAAAACGTCAACGTTTACAAAGCACTGTGACGTAAACAATAGCGCTGGCGTAACACGTGACGCTAACCCATGACTTATGGCTGAAAAAAACATTGACGGAATTCTATTGCATTCGAAACCGTTCGGAACTTTTCCTTAACTTTGAAAGAAATGCTGAGATGTTCCGAATAGAGGGTGTGTTAGTTCATCAGACTGTCACACCTTTTGGCAGGCGAGACAGTCGTATTGCAGGGAATCAGTCTTTTTACGTGATTTTCAGGGAAACAGCAAAGTATATCGATTTACTTTTATATAGTGAAAAATCCAGTAAGATGGTATCAATAATATGTTTTGTCAACTTGTCCTGTCAATCAGATTCGAGTATTTACATTGGAAAGTATAAACAAATTACAACTTAACATTGCAATTATGAATTGTTAGGCCTAGGGCCTATAAAAACAAAACAACCGTCTCTGTCTGTTGACTGTGATCACTGTCATGCGTTGCTCGTTTAGTCAATGCAAGGCGATTCCCTTAGTCACAAACGCTCAAACGAACGTCGTAAAAAATCTACGGCCGGACCATACGCGCCAAACTTGCCACTAGGTGTCCCTCTCGTAAATGAGGCCTCCACGGGGAGTATGTCGTACGCGTATATACATTCAACGACACGTCAAGTAATAACTGTCTTTGAGGGCGTGTTGGACACATTATGTTTTGTTTTCACTAAGCTTACTTAAAATGGCGAAGATAAACGAACAGTGATCAATGCTTACGCAAGTACCAAACAATCGCAAGTTTACACAGACCCGGGATAAACCAGAGGTGCATGGGAAAACCATAGGTGGATCAGATGCCAAGGACGATAAGCATAATCCCCTGTCTATACGGTTGATTATTGAAACAATCAAATGCTGTCTATGTTGGCTTTATTGGGTTGATGAAGCTATATGAATTGAAGTATATATTTTTTATTTTATTTTTTATTATTATTATTATGCAGCAATTTAATTATAGCGCCTATAGACCAATCCACACTTTGCAAAGTTACGTCCCTTTGCGCGCGTCAGCCAAAGGTCAATCGAGTAAAAGTAAAAAAATTTCCTCTTCATCCTACCATGCAAATGTAAGAATCTCTCC
>CAJDSM010069353.1:0-10467 GCA_903981925.1 Ostrea lurida
ATAGCGGATGGATTTGAAAGTATATATTTAGTTTAAAAAGCACATTATATGATAATATGCATTTTATGAACGCATTGTTGCCTTCCTCTCTCTCTCTCTCTCTCCCTTCTCTCTCTCCTCTCTCGTCTCTCTCTTCTCTCTCGTATCCCATTTTAAAATTTTGAAGTGATCGGGTTCGCGGGTTTGTATTCTTTGCACATGCGCATAATGGCAGTTGCTAAGTGCGTAACTTATCCCAGACTAAATTTACGCCAAACTGACGTCGCTGTGTCATCGATGTAAAATGACTTCGTCCCGACTAAATATTTGGCGTAAGCCCTTCTGACAGCCTTAAATCTTAGGGCGTATAGTCTACGACCTGTGATGAAACAGGCTCCCTGGACCAGATTCGGGCGTATCAACATGGTATTTGGTAACAAGGCCGTAGTACCTGCTTGGATGAAACAAATCATTTGGTCTTCAGATTTTGTGTTAGTTCGGGACTTACGCCTGGCGTCAAAGTTTATAGCGGCTGTGCGTACGACCCTTTGAAAACAGGCTCCTGTACTTATAAAGTTGTACTTACACGCATGTAACGTGGAATTCAAATAGATTAACGCTCCTAGAAGTTATTATACCCCACAACAAGAGATTGCGGAGGTATAATGTTTTTGACCGTCTGTCTAGTCCCAGTCCGTCAGTCCTGTTTTTTTTTTTTGTTTTTTTTTTGTCAGCGCAACTCCTCTGAAACCGCTTCAACAGATTTCGTGAAACTTTGTAGTGATGAGAACATAACGGTGTAGATGCGCATATACACAGGAAATTCTGATTCAATTTTTTTCTCTGGGAAGTATGCCCCTTTTGAACATTACTTAGAAATTTGGCCTATAATTAAATATACATTACTGAATACAGTTTAGTCAGCGCAACTCCTCGAAACCGGCTGAACAGATTTATGCGTGAAACTTTGTAGTGTGGAAGAACATACCTGTGTATATGCGCATGTAACACGGAAATTCTGATTCAATTTTTTTCCTGGGAATTATGCCTCTTTTTGAACTTAGAAATTTGGCCATATAAAATATACTACTGAAACAGTTTGTCAGCGCAACTGCCTCTGAAACCGCTCAACAGATTATCGGTGAAACGTTTTAGTTATGAAGAACATGACCATGTAGAACTGCCATATACACAGAAATTCTGCTTTCAATTTTTGTTCTGGAAGTAGCCGCCTTTTGAATTAGAAATTTGGCCACAATTAAATATAACTATTGAATACATGTTCTGCGCATCTCTCTAACAGTTTCGTGAGACTTTGTAATTAATAAGCTGACATACCGTGTAGATGCACATATACAGGAAATTCTTATGTGATTTTTAGCTCGCCGGGACGAATGTCCGGAGAGAGCTATTGTCATGACCCCGGTTGTCGGCGTCACAAAAAACTTTAACCTGGGCTATATCTTTTGAACAAGGGGGACAGACTTTGATATTTCACATATAGGTGCCTCATGATGAGACCTTTGTTTTGGTACCAAAATTTGTGAACCTAGTGACGCTTGACCTTGGAACTTTGACCTACTTTTCAAAAACTTTAAACCTGGGCTATTATGCTATTGAACTAAAGGGAATAGGGCTTTGATTGTTCATGTATAGATGCCTCAATGATTGAGATCTTGTTTTGGAATCAAAGACTTTTGACCTAGTGACCTTGGACTTTGACCTACTGTTTCAAAAACTTTAACCTGGGCTATATCGTTTGAACTAAAAGGAATAGGGTTTTGAATATTTCATGTATAGATGCCTCATGATGAGACCTTTGTTTTGGTACCAATTTTGACCTCTTGACCTTGGACCTTGGACCTACTTTTTCAAAAAACTTTAACCTGGCTATATCTTTTGAACTAAAGGGAATAGGCTTTGGTATTTCATGTTAGATGCCTCATGATGAGACCTTGTTTGGAATAAGACTTTTGACCTAGTGAACCTTGGACTTTGACCTACTTTTTTAAAACTTTAACATGGGCTGTATCTTTTGAACCAAGGGGAAAGAGCTTTGATATTTCATGCATAGATGCCTCATGATGAGACCTTTGTTTTGTACCAAGACTTTGACCTAGTGACCTTGGACTGACCTACTTTTTAAAAACTTTAAACCTGGGCTATATCTTTTGAAACAAGGGAATAGGACTTTGATATTTCATGTATAAAGTCATTATGATGAGATCTTTATTTTGGGTACTAAGGACTTTGACCTAGTGACCTTGGACTTTGACCTACTTTTCAAAAATTTTACTTGGGCTATATCATTTGAACTAATGGGATTAGAGCTTTAATAATTCACATATAGATGCCTCATCATCAGACTTTTGTTTTGATACCACAACTTTTGGACCTAGTGACCTTGACCTTACAGGTTATCTTACTTTCAAAACTTCAACTAGGGTTATATCTTTTGAACCAAGGATGAGAGGCTTTGATTTAACACATTTAAATGCCTCATGAAGAACCCTTTATTTTGGTACGTAAGACTTTTAACCTAGCGAACTTGGCATTAGATTATTGACTTACTTTTCAAGCACTTTGATATGGGCAATATTTTTCAAATGAAGAGGGATGGAGCTTTGGCATTTCAACATATAGATGCTCAATATTGGTAACAATATTTTTGACTAGTTATCCTTTGAAATAAAATTCAAAATTCAAACCTGGAGTTTTATCTTTGGAACAAAGAGGGATATCTTAAGGGCTTTGATATTTCTAAAACAAATGTATCTTTTCAAGACATTTCATTCTACCAGAGCTATTGACCTTGAATTTGGACTTTACCTAAAGGGGGGAATAGTTAGTCATGCTGCCCGGCGAGTCTATGTTGTCTCTTGACAACTCTTGTTTTAGTTAATCAATTATGTGTATCCATTTATAACCGATATTCAAATTAATGATTTTCTACCTGATTGCCCAAAACACATTTCATAATGTGCAGCATTCCTCAAGCATGTGGGAGCGTGGGGTATGTGAGGCTTGCTCACTTTTTAGGTCACCTGAGTAAACTCAGGTGACCTAATTGCAATTGGTCTTCGTCCGTCGTCGTCCGTCGTGCGTTATACAATTGAACATTTTTAAACTTCTTCTTAATAACTACGATCCAATTCTTTTTCAAATTTGTATGAAGCATCTTTGGACAAGGGCACATTATATTGTAAATTTCAGGTGTCTTGCACCCCTGGTGCCTGAGGGGCGGGGCCAAAAAGTGACATTTTCAAAAAATCTTCTTTTACAACCGCACATGCCTGAGAGAAACTAAATGCAATAGTGATGTAGAGCAGGAAGGCCTCTACCAAAATTGTAAATTTGGTGATCCCGGGGTAGGGATTCTGACCCCAGGGTGGGGCCAAACTTGGTACATAGTGTATATGTGTAAAACATTTGAAAAACATCTTCTTTAATGCTATTGACAGTAAATTAAAACTAAAATGGATGTTTGGAATGAGCAGGGAGTTTTCTATTATAATTTTAAATTTCGTGACCGTAGGGTAGGGGTTTTGGTATTAGGGTGGGGCCAAAATGGTCTTGATGAAATGTGTTAACAAATTGAACATTTTCAACTTCTTCTTGATAACTACCAGTCCAATTCTTTTCAAATTTGGTATGAAGCATCTTTGGGACAAGGGGCACAATAATTTGTAAATTTCAGGACTCTTGCACCCCTGGGGCCTTGAGGGGCGGGGCAAAAAACTGCCCAAAAGTGACCAATTTTCAAAAATCTTCTTTGCAACCACATCCTGAGAGAAACTAAATGCTAGTGATGTAGAGCAGGAAGGCCTCTACCAAAATTGTAAATTTGTGATCCCGCGGGTAGGGATTCTGACCCCAGGGTGGGGCCAAACTTGGTACATAGTGTATATGTGTAAAACATTTGAAAAACATCTTCTTTAATGCTATTGACAGTAAATTAAACTAAATGGATGTTTGGAAATGAGCAGGGAGTTTTAATTAAATTTTAAAATTTCGTGACCCTAGGGGTAGGGGTTTTGGTATTAGGGTGGGGCCAAAATGGTCATTGGATGAAATGTGTTAACAATTTCTTCTTGATAACTACCAGTCCAATTCTTTTCAAATTTGGTATAAAAGCATCTTGTTGGACAAGGGGCACTTAAATTGTAAATTTCAGGTCTCTTGCACCCCTGGGGCCTGAGAGGCGGGGCAAAAACTGCCAAAAGTGACCAATTTTCAAAAATTCTTCTTTGCAACCACACATGTCTGAGAGAAACCAAATGCATAGTGATGTAGAGCAGGTAGGCCTCTACCAAAATTGTAAATTTGGTGATCCCTGGGTAGGTGTTCTGACCCCAGGGCGGGGCCAAACTTGGTACATAGTGTTTATATGTAAACATTTGAAAAGCACTTTTTTAATGCTATTTATATTAATGTGAAACTAAATCTCTGTTTTAATGAATAGGGAACCTTTATCAAAATTGTTAATATTCAAGATCCTAGGGGTAGGGGTTTTAGTATTAGGGTGGGGAGCCAAAATGGTCATTGATGAAATGTGTTAACAATTGAGCATTTTTAACTTCTTGATAACCACCAGTCCAATTCTTTTCAAATTTGGCTTGAAGCAATCTTGGAACAAGGGGCAACATCAACTGTAAAATTTCAGGTCTCTTGCATCCCTGGGGGTGGGGCAATAACTGTCCAAAAATTACCATTTTCAAAAATCATCTTTCTATAATCGCACATGTTTGAGAGAAACCAAATGCATAGTTGATGTAGAGCAGGAAGACCTTTTACCAAAATTGTAAATTTGGTGATCCCCGGGGGTAGGGGATCTGACGGGGGGGGGGGGCAAACTTGGTACATAGTGTTTATATGTAAAACATTTTGAAAAGCATATTTTTCAATGCTATTGATATTCAATGTGAAAGTAAAATGAATATTTGGAATGAGAAGGGAGCCTTTTATCATAATTATAACCCCCCCTGGCAACAAGTTGGGGGGAGGGGTTACTGGAATCAGATTTGTCTGTCCATCCGTCTGTAGGCAAAATGGTTCCCAGACTTTTAGTGTTAGCCTTTCTACCTAGATCACCAATCATCATAATTGGTCTACCCATGGGACAAAGTGTTTTCCTATTGAATTTGGGGTCAAAAGGGCAAAGGTCAAGTGCACTGGACATCAAAGTAGCAATATGGTTTCCAGAGCATTATCCTTTCTACTTAGAGTCACTATTATCACATATTATATATACTATTCATGAGACAAAGATGTTTTTAGGTCAAAAGGTCAAAGGTCAAGCTCACTGGACATTAAAGTAGCAATATGGTTTCATTAAAAATTCTTGAACAATCGTGTGAGATTGAAATGATAATCTTCTTGTGTATATGAATAGGAATCATATGCATGCATAATATTGAAAGATATTAACATGTGAATAAAATACTCTGTATTGAGACTTAAGAATGCAAATATGAGACTCCCTGTGTGGGCTATGAATACTTCAGGTGACCGTTAAGGCCTGTGGGCCTCTTGTTCTTTAAATGGAGCTTCCACTAACAAATCATTTGTGAACATGTTGTTCGATAGCAACCCTTAGGAAAAAGTTGTTCCAATGTCCTGATGCATATGATATAAATCGTTCAATGCCATT
This sequence comes from Ostrea lurida, assembly GCA_903981925.1. Taxonomy (NCBI): domain Eukaryota; kingdom Metazoa; phylum Mollusca; class Bivalvia; order Ostreida; family Ostreidae; genus Ostrea; species Ostrea lurida. Next base: position 5,630 of record CAJDSM010069353.1, read on the forward strand.
CAAGATAATATGCATGTCCTGAAGAGAGTGTGAAATAATATTGAGTCCTAATAACTACAGCACACACAAATGGGGAGATTTCTGGTACTTAACGATTGTTGTGTGGCGTGGGATCATTGGGTGGAATGTTTAAATTTTAATATTCAGAATGGATTTGGTATACAAAATCCCTAAGCATTATTGAGAACTTGATAGCCTTTGCAGTACTATGAAATAGAATTCCTTCCTCAAAACAAAAAGAGAGTTTAAGATAACTGATTTTAGAGAAAAGACATGTCAATATATTTTAGGTGTATATGGTCCACGTATTGACTGCAACAAGACCAAAGCTAAACTATGAGGGAAACAAGCAGACCAACCAACCCTTTATATGCATTAGGACAGGTGTTGGATTCAAAAGGGTATATTTGAATCTGTGGGCCTTCGACATCGGCGAGTGTGTTAATATTAAACATACTAGTACATGATATACAGATCAAGCTTTAATCATAGTTTAATACTTACGAAAGTCATGTAAGCAACATGTTTATGACGAATAAAATCACATTTTACAAAGTTTCAATATGTGGTTTATCAACAATTAGTACGATAATTCCAAGTTTCCTTGCAAAGAATAGCTGTACTCCTTTACAACTATGAGTACATAATGTCATGCATATGGTAGGTATGTAAACCCGGAAGGAAAATGTTCTGAAGACATTGCCGTGCTTGTCACATATTTTTCACAACCAATAGGATACAACTTCCTCTTCTGAATTATGCCAAATATGTTATGATATGGGGCTAAGCAGGGGGGGGGGGGTGGGTCACAATCTCTGTTTTTGGCCATTACACATTTTTATGCTTTGGCTGTATGATAAGTATAGCTGTGTCAGACGTAAATTCGTTTAGAGAATCACCGATAAAAGCTGTTGAAAAGGTCTGCAGGTGGAAAATGTAGGTGAAATTCTTCTACTTCTGTTCTCAGCTATGAAATGTGTATCTGGCATAGAAAACATTTCTTTTTGTTACAAGTAGTAGGTTTCCATTCCCCGTTACTAATCGTAAATGAGATACAATCTTCGTTCCCCTTCCGTTTTTCATTAGATTTCCAGTTTACATATGTTAGTGGACCCGATGATGACGACCACTCTGAATCCTTATCATTATATGTACCATCTATCCACAGTTCACTCTCCTGAAAATCTGAAGAAAAAAGTAAAATATCTTGCAAATTTTGTTTACCATAATCACAATTTCTTTTATAGAATGATTTAGGAGAAGCACAAATTTAATCCATTTGTTACATCGAATAAGAATGAAACAAATTAAATAAAGATGATGAAATTAAATCAAGGTTATTAAGTTATAGTAAAGGCAAAGATAACGAACAGTGATCAATCTCGTAAGTCCCAAATAGAATACAAAAACAAGAGTTGGGCAAACACGGACCCCTGGACACACCAGAGATGGGAACAGGTGCCTAGGAGGAGTAAGCATCCCCTGTTGACCGGTCACACCCGCCGTGGGCCCATAGTCTTGATCAGGTAAACGGAACAATCCGTAGTCAAAGCAGTGTGTGAAAAACGGCTTAACAATGGCTATGAAACACATCAGACAGCATTTTACTCAATGGTAGGTCATATTGGTAAACTAAATTGTTGTAACGACCATAGAATTTACTAAATGCTGCCTTTAACGTGACTGTTGAAACCCCTGCAACAACAACTTGTCTGTAGTGAAGTTCTACATATAGTCAATCCCGCTTATAATGAATTGCCGGGAATGAACAATAAACGTAAATAGTTAATTAAATAAGTTCATAATATCTTTTAAACTATATGGAATGACAATCACTTAGCTGTAAGTGTGAAATTCGGTTAATTGTGCTTCCCCCCCCCTGTATATCGCATGCAATTACACTTCAATTGAGCACATGTATTTACACCACAGGCAGAACTTACTCGAGTTAAGGTGGTTTGTCAGGAAAGCAGAAACATTATCCTGTGTTTCTTGTGAATCAATTAACAGTAATGAACTATCCGTTGTCTTTTGGCATTCGATTTTGGCATTGTCGCGTGACATTTCTGTTTGCACTAGCAAAATACAAAACTCATTGTTCTCGCTTCTGGTATACAGCGGAGGGCATGTAGATGTTGTAGACGTTGAAATAGAAAAAGTTGACGGATTTGTTTCGGTTGATACTGTCAACATGGATTCTGTCACATGTTGCGTAGACGCTGATGTTGATTCCACGGTTGTGGATGTTGTTGATTCCACGGATGTGGATGTTGTTGGTTCCACTGTTGTGGACGTTGTTGGTTCCACGGATGTGGATGATGTTGGTTCCACGGTTGTGGATGATGTTGGTTCACACTGTTGTGGATGTTGTTGGTTCCACTGCTGTGATAACTGAAATATTTTAAGATTGTTCGATATTTAACCAGCGGTAAGTGGAAAAAAGTCACAATATGGGTAGGGAAAAAAGTCACAGGAAACAAGTTGCAATATCTACTAAGAAAAGAGTCAAGGGAAAAATATTTACATGAAACAATATTTGATCGGCTATAGATGAAAGTCATTTTTGTTAGAGTATCAATTTTGTGTGTGCATATTACATGGTTAGGGTCAAGTCGCAGCGACCTTTCTTAATTCAGCATAATTTTAGTCTATTATATATGCATTTGTGGTTTTGGTTTTCCTTTTAAAAGATACAAGGCTAAATAAAATGTGAAAATATATCGCTCAAAATTTACATTCACATATATTATTACGAGCATATAGACTTGACTTTTTCCGTGACATTTTCCCCCAAACAAACAACTGAAGTTTTAATCGTTAACTCATCGTATAAAATTAAATCGCAGCGGCACTGCTGAAAACTTTCGTCTCTCTTTTATTGTATAAAATTTAATTGAATATTGTGTAAGTAATAAATCAGTGCTTAGATATAATGAATTGACCATAAAACGTCTATGAAAGAAAGCTATTAATAGATGTTTATAAAATTGGGTATTCTTTGAATATTGCTGGCCTATCTAGATTTAATCTATTTCTTGGCAGCATACAATGTAATGGTAGAGTGTCACATATTTCAACCGATGTTAAGTACAAGTATTTGAAATATTCATATACAATATACACAAAACACTGCAACACCATAAATTTATTTTAATTGAGACTCGATAAAAATCAATGTTATTTATAAATTGGTAGTTCAGACCCAGGTTTAATGAAAGAGAAAGACTTGTCTCCGTTCCCGTCGACTAATGAAGCAGGTACAATTAACACGATTTCCATAATGCGGAATGGGGTGTATGCCCTCTACATGGAGAGAGAGACGATTGACTTTTAAGAAACTTCAATGGAATATTCATGACTAAATGTTTGTAATTAAGTTATTGGTATATAACTGTTACAAAAGCTCCTGTTCAATACGTTTTACACAATTTCTTTATTGATTAGAAAGCAATTGCAGTGGCTCTTTTTCAGTCTCGGATGAAAACATCATTATTGACATCAACGGCTGTAAAACAATGTAGTGTAGGATTTTTATAGCAAACTCTCATAAATTTCAATTTAAACGTGAGAAAGGTCCAAATTTTTTCAAACTTCGAAATAAAGCCTTTCAAAGTGTTATCAAAACTATTGTAATTCGAACAAATGTACCGGAAAGCATCAAACCACATTGAGTTTTTTGTTCTCATTAAACTGTTCATCACAAATTCGGAAGGTACAGGTTTTGTTCTTTCACGAAATTGTGTTTGCTTGTATATTTATATGCCACAATCAAGAATTTTTCATTCCTACATGGAACTTTCGATGAAGTGCCACAACTTTTGATCCAAACATGGCAGTGTTCTTAATCTTGCCTACCAGACACAGAGATTACGTTTTTTAAGATCATATAAGAAATGATATCTTACATTTTTTCGGAGTTATGATGCAGGTATCACCGAGATTTAGACGGTAAAAACTTCATCATGCGCTTGATGCAGTTTAGCCGTCTAAAATCTCGGTGAATAACCTGCATATACCCGAAAAAATATATCATTTATTTCTCGTTTAATTTTATATTACAGCAGCAAAATAATGTTCATTAGACTGTAATTGTTGATCAGGTACGTGATCGAATAATTACCTCAATTCTTAAAAGGTGTTTAAACCAATGAGAATCGCCGCTAGGTAATCACTTAAAATAAGATTAAATGATAACCAAAATACTTCTGACTTTCACTTCTCAAAAGTGCCAAACAGCTCACTGACACGACGTCGGGATCGAGAGTCAAACCGTGAGTATCCTGGTTGAGAAGCGGTAGGAGGATGCTTTTCAACGCAAAAAAGCGCTAATTAAAAACTTGAATTCGTGAGGCTTGACAAGTTTTCACTCCATTTAAGATGATTTACTACAGGAATGATTCATGATTGAAAGTATATTGTGCAAACTCAAAACTTAGAAGACGATTTTAGACATTAAATCAACAGAAAATACTTAGAATAGTACAAGCTGGCATAGATTTACTTCGTAAGTAGCGTTCGACGCTGGAGCCTAGCACATTGTCAGTTGGCGGATCAGGATTTGTCGAAAAGGGGGCCCCGGCCCTTTGGAAAAGTGGGCGCTTGCTTACGTCGCTGGCTAGAGGTCTAGAATGAACCCAAGTGGGGGCCCAGGGGGCGAAGCCCCGGCAAGCTCTAGGAGATTTAAGGGGCTTTTCAAGTCATTTCTTAGGGGTTTATTTAAGCTAAATTCTCTATACCATAATGTAATTTTGGTCACCAAAAGGGGGCCCGGGCCCCCTGTGGCCCCCCCCTAAATCGCCACTGCATGTAACCAAGTACATGTTAGTGAGAGCATTTTG
>CAJDSM010069354.1:0-11683 GCA_903981925.1 Ostrea lurida
AGGAGATCAGGGCATAATTGAGAACTCGCTGGTCTTTTATCATATGATCATACAATAAAGCCTGATCTCATCGCACTTCGATAATGGCTGCGGGTAAACCGCCGCCATTCCATTCTAATCATCCTAACCGCATAGCGAGCTAAATAAACTTGCATAAAAAGCCTGCCATTGTCGTTTCCCACTGTTCATATTCAACTAAGGTGTTAGGTGAGAGTTACCTTGCTTGCTGCTATCCTGTGTAGCATTTGTTTTCAAAATTTTCGCCCGTCCATATGCCCCCCTCTTTTTTTATTAACCTCAGGGTCTAGTCTCTACACTACTCTCCTCTACTCCAGCCGTAATCCGTCAGTGCCATAAGATAATGTGGTCATGTATAAATTGAAATCGCGATCGTAATTTCTCTCGTATTGTCGGTTCCGGGGTCACATCATCCCGTTTCGGGTGGCATTGTTTTATGGAATATATAGGGGGCCCACTTAATTGCGTTGTGAAGTTGGTATGCATATATGATCCCTTCTTAGCCCTAGCCCCGACAGCGATCTCCACCACTGCTATTAGTGTTTCTATGTCTTCGCAGCAATGACAGGCCAAACACCGCTACCAGCCGCGCTCCCCGTGCCGTCAGGACTTCATCCTCCTTGTGGAGAACGTACTCTCCCTTCTTCGTGGCCGTCCCTCCATGCACTGCACACTAACTAGTATGTAGGCACCATATTTTTGGTTAGCCTTAAAGCAATCTGGTAAATGCTCGGAAAATTGGCGTATTCTTCCTCGCAGATGGATATCTAGACAATTTAATGATGTTCTTTAAGGAAGGACGTGGTAACAGGCTGTCAAGTGACTTTGTGGGCAAAACCATATTGAGTAGTGAATTAGTATGTGAGTCTCGGTTCTGGCCGGATATATACAGCATATCATCGTGTCCCTTAGATTTCTACCGGATACCTTCTGAGAATATATTTAGGAGAGATAAACAACTTTGCCTCGACATATCTAAATGATAATATAATCTATAAAAAAAAGTAAATAAGTCCAGTATGGCCAATATATTTTTCATGCATCGAGTGTTCTACGATTCATACTCAGTTCGTGCCAATCGTGGTTGCCGTTTTCCGGTTTTAGTATAAATTTATAACAAGCAACAGTATTCTACTAGATTCTAAATCGCATAGTAAGGTGGCAAAGATGATTTCATCGCTTGGTCTGTTTGCGGAGATATGCAGTGTTTAATTAATATGATAATCATCATATTATGGTTATTCGAGCGGTCTGTACATCTTTTTTTATTTTTTTAATCGATATTGCACAAACGGTGAATAGGGAATATGGTGTGCCCGTAATAAGAAGTATGAATTTGTTCTGTTAACAATCTTTCCATAAGTCATTGCAGCTGTATAAATTCACAACTTGTAATGCATAAAATAAATTTCAGCAATCACCCAGAAAAAGACTAAGTGGTAAGAGCGGGAGGAGTAGCTAGATATGCAATGCACCGAACGACTTTCTATCACAACAATTTGTCAGCCAAAATAATATTTGGTGCGTAAACTGATTGGTTAAGACGACTCCGACGGTCATGTATCACTAAAATTATAAGGACCAAAAGTTACCAATCACTTTTCAACCTACATCCTCACAATATGGCCGTCAAAACCAACCTAATTATCTGTGTCCTCAGAAGGTTTGATGATTCTCTGATGAAATGCTCGTTGTGTAGAATATCCCACCAAGGCTCCTTACTACGTTGCAGCTTAACTATCTCGCAACAACTAATTGTAACCGTCCAAGATACTACCGTGACGAGAACGTGCTTCCGAATGATCGCCAATATTATCTGGTCGCCGCCAATGAGCAAGTACGTCGTTGCAATAACAGCGCCAGTGTGAGTCCTCGAGTTATCTATATTAAATGCTCTACAGAATCCGATGTATAGGGATTTACCTAGATCTCTTCTCGGAAAGCTTCACTAAATAAGAAAGAGCTTCGGTGACGTCTGCATTCAATGGGCTGAGAAGATGTAAGCACTCTGTGAGCCGAGCTACACGAATACATGATTAGGTCGCATTGCGCGAGAAAAATAGACTTAATAGATAATTTACTTATGTCATGGATCCCCAGCATATCGATATCAGATTAGTCTTATCTAGTTCTTTGATCTTTTACAAGATAAAAGGATTCCGTCTGACATAAAATAACCTAGTTCGGCACCAGGTTTGGTTTACGAAACTTCGTTATAAGCTTGTGATACTTTTCATTTCTATTGGCCGAGCCTGTTGAGCAATGGGTGATATGGCCCCTTATGATGATTGATTGGCTACACAATTGTTCATCACACTGTATATCTATACTCGATCAGCACTCACTCTCATGTTTTAGTGCCGAAGGCGTTAGGTTTGTGAGTCGTGACAATAGTAAATCGGTATCAGAACTGTAAAACGTGTCGTCTCGAACCTCTTCTAGGTTAGTCTAAAGTTCTCCATTTCTCTTCTGTTTACAGAATCAGATGGTTTCGAAATTCTTTACTGCTAATATAGATTAGTAGTAACAAGTAAGTTTTAATCGGGTGCTGGCCAAAATTATCATGCTACGGGAAATTATTCATTCAAACGTCGAAGTCCACTACTCCCTGTTCTCCTACATTTAAATATGGACAGTTTGATTGAAAAATGACACTCCTCCAGTGTAGCGCCGTTTTTATTATTTGTTTAAAAAGTTTTTCAATATCTGTTCTGTGTGATTATATGCATCGTAATAAGAGGCACCGGACCTCTCTCGTCAGACACAAATAAGGTGAAGAACTGGGTTTAAGAATAACGATATATTCGCTATTCTCTCTATCTATGCTGATATTACATGTAGCATGTCGGATCGATAATACCTCAACAATTGTGAAACCTTTTTATCGTGATCTTGTACTACACGAATTTTTCATCAAACACTTTGTTGTCAAAGTCCCTAGAAATCGGAAATAGTACAGCCAAGAGAAAAAAACAGGAAATAATGCGAAAAAACACCAAAAAGTTCTTTTTCAATAGAAAAATTATACTAAGGAGGAAAAAAAAAGCACCCCGGTGCCCTAGGACGACCTCACCTTACTCCGCCTTTACTGTTCATGATAAAGAACTAAAAATGCACTCCACTCAACCGTAGGTCTATCCCTATGTCTAATACTTATTTAATCATTCTCTACTAAGGTACTATATATATCATTGAATCTGATTAAATAAAAACAAAAATGCGAGGCCAAATATTAATCTTATCAGCCGAAATTCTTTGCAATCCTATTAGAGATTTTGACATGTAGTTACTTAGACAATGAATTATGATTTTATTGACTGCAACGGTGTTGTGCATATCAGATCTGGAAATAACCAATCGTCCGCGTTCATGACCATGACTGTGAATATGATATAGATTTGCTTGTTGTTAATTGCAAAAACCGTTGCAGTTATATGAATCATCATTTATTGCTTAATATAAGTACATTTTCCACTTCAATTCAGAAAAAGTCAGTTTGTTGTGATCGCATAGGATTAATTTTGGGTAAGAATTTTTGCACTATACATTCCGCACAGTACAATTTCCTTGCGATAAGAGGATTGCGGTTCATGGAACAAACCACCTTTAAGTGGGAACCGCAATCTTGGGAGCGCACAAGGTCTATTTGAGGTAATCGATGATAAAGTATTAACAACATACTATGTGAGCGAGAAGTCCACAGAGTCAGTTTGAGCGATGACCAAATACTGAAGTGAATTCGTTCACCAGTCGGGAAGTGATTGAAACAAGCAAAGGGAAGCAAGTCTGCATTTTGACGATGAATTAGGTTCAGACAAGACAAAGATAATAATAGTTCGTAGTATTCAAAGTTGGCGATGAGGTATCGAAATCAGAACTGGCACAAAGCTAAAGTGATCAAAAACAGCGGCTGGATATAACCACAACTTTTATTCAGTGAACAAGCGACCACAAATTGAAACATAAAAGAATCCAAAAGAAGAATAGTAAAGTTTCACGGTCTAGCGTGCAATCTAAAGAGGGTCTACACAATATAGTAGAGAATATGGGCCTGCTATAAAAGACGGGAAAACTTGTTCTAATAGGTCTCTCTTAATTTATAAATAGACTCTATAAAATATATGTTGTTATATCCGGTAATTAAAAGCAATGGCATACTGCTAGTTGTTGGTAATAAGCCGGAGAGAGTGCTTAACGGCCACGTTTCCAAAACAGCAAACTCATGCCTCAGGCATTAAAGGACTATGCACCAAAGTCCAATATCTCCTGGATCCGAGCCTGCTCTCCACCGATCGTGAGGCAGGGGGCAACAATGTCAACTGGCATAGGCAGCACCACAAGTTATAGTTATGGCCCACTCAGAGTTTAACTTACACATTGTTGCAATCACATCAAAGTGCAACTCACAATATCTCTCTGTTGGCTCACAAGAAATTATGTTATTCTTAAAAAGTTGACTCGCTAAATTGCATGTCTTTTTAGTCGCATCAAGAGACATTTGACGGTGTATTAGCCCATAGTATTAATCTAGGATAAGGTAATTGACTATTTATACGTCATGTTGATAAATATCAATCGAGAGAGTGTATTCATCTGAAAAGAACATGATACATTGTCCAAGTTATTGACATGGAACATTCCTTACGTCTACACATAAGAAATCTGAATCGATATCTATGTTATCACACCAAAAAGGGAGTGCAATAAATTAAGAAGACAAACCTCTATTAACCTATCCTCTGACAATTGAAGTAGTTTTCTTGAAAATACATAATTAGTAACAATCGAAATGTCAGTAGCCTTAACCAGTTTATAAGAAGGTGTTCACACATTTCACCTAGAACGTTCAAGAAAGTATTTACTATATTCTAAAACTATTGTATTTTATAAGTCCAAACGCCCACTTTGAGGCTGATTGTCGGTCCTTTGCAGTTATAAGCACATCATCTTTACAACAGAGAAAAGTATTCTAAATGTCTTTTTATTAAGGACGTATTAAAGGCAGTTTATTAAAAAATGAGACACAATCAGGAAAATTAATAGTATAACCATGGTCAATATGTATACTTAGATATTCATATTTTTGATGATATTGCTCTTTATATCTCGACAGAACAACACAATCACCCAAAGCCTTATGTGTCTTTTGGGGTATGAATGTAGAAAAATAAATATAAGGCAACAATTCCTGCAAGAGGAAAATTTTGCGCGTCAGCGTGATATCCGTCAGGCCGACTTTGAAAAATTAATCGTAAATTGGTGTGGCAGGTACAGAAAATACACAACAGCATACCAAGATGGTCACATTATACTCACTCTCCGGGACTACTTCACTACGAAGAACTTTTAATTTTATTAAGAACATATATAAGTCGCATCGAAGTATGGCACTGGAAGACTGAACAACCTTGAGGTTTAAACGGACGATTCCTCATGAGTGGAGTACCACGTGGTGATTACACCTAGGTGGTTTCAAGAAAAATGGATGCTAAACAAAAGAGTATTGATAAAAAAACAAGAATGAATGCACCAACGACAGTCACGGAGAATTCTGCTGTGGAGCCTATTACGAGGTTCTAGACCGGTTTTGTAGACCGTAAAGAGGTTTTACTGGACGGTTCGAGCTTACTAACTCATGCTGGCTAAAAGGGTCGGAAACACCGTTCTGTCTACACAACAGTAAATTTCAACTGAATAAATTGTGTCGAGCAATCAAACTGTAATGATGAAAGTAAAATTCGTCAGGTTCGATGTACCTGAACATGTGATTAGAGTCTGATACTTATGTATTTTTGACCAAGTACGAAAATTGTTTATAAAAATCTGTGTAGTCACTGGTACGCAATTTTTGAATGTCTGTGATGATAAAAAGACTAACTAACAAGTGACTCAGCTGATTATTCCCCTACAATGGAATAGCAAAAACAAGAGTTGGGCAAAACAAACGGGTCACGTGGCAAAAAAGAAAGTAAGCAATCTCCCATAGTTCAGACACGTCACACCCACCGGTGAGCCCTTTTATGCTTAATCAGATAACAGAGTATCTGTAATCAAAAATCACAGCGTTGTTATGACCTTTAAGGAACCGAGTGGCGTGGCAATTGAGAGGGCCCCCCCCCTCTTGTGTTGACAATACTTTATCGTAATATATATGTAGGTCCAAATGATTACTCACGAAATATGGCTAGAGAGTCTAACCTCTTATAAAACTTAAAAAGTCTCTACCAAAACAAGCAGTCTCTCTGGGTATGCTTTTGCCCCTTGGGAACAGCCCACTATTGGCTTTGTTATACCACAGATCTTTAATAAATTAAGCTTATTGGGCTTCTTTTTCAACGGACTAAAGGAATCTCGTCCTACTTTGTCGACATATAATACTCTCCCATGGTAGGATTCTTCTTGTCTGCACTTCGAGAAGAGAACGGTCTATGACAATAGGGTATGAAACTACGGCCAGAATGTATTTGACCTCAGGACATGTCTGTTACTTGAGTTGACAAACTACATCGTTATTAACGCACCGTGGGAATTTGTGAAATGCTGAACTTTAAATAAGAAAGTGTATGCTTTTGAACAGAAATCTAAGTCCACGTAATTGTTACTCATGTTGAATTTTCACGATCTCAAATTAATCGTAGAGTTGAAGTTCTGATAGTAGTTGGGGATGTTTTGCCTGCATTAATGCCATCCAGTTCTGTTAATACTTCTGATCAGGGCCAACGTCCAGTTCTTGTTAATTGTAATCCTAAGCCAATACAACAGGTATAGGACCTAGAAGGTGATGAACCAGTAGCATAAGCAAACCCAATTCTTGGTTGCACGTCATGAAACAATTAGTTCATGAGTTCCTTTGTAAAGGCGGATTGCATTATCCATTAATTCACAAAATCCACTTCTATAAGAACAAACATATTAATAGAAAAGAAATATAACTATATGTATAGCGGGGCCTTTCTTCGACATTAATTCCGAAATAAATTATAATGAGCCTACACGATTGTATGCTATGAAATAATATAGGTTTAGAATATTGTTTTAACCTGTTAGGTTTTAATCTTAGCTGATCACTGTGTCTTACCTTCGTTTGATCAACTGTTGTTACGTTCGTTATCCATCAGCCTTGATCACTGTTCGTTTGAATTCAAAATGAATCAAGAGGAGAAGAAGTTATCTAAATTTTTGGAACTTGTATCATCCCTTTGTTTAATATTTTTTTTATTTGTGGGGTTCCCGTAGTCACATATAAAAAAATTTCATACTAATGAAAAGAAATTATGAAACATGGCACACATCGTCATACTTAAAAAGATATAAATAATTTCATTATTAAGTTCCTGAAAGTATGGAAAATCATCTATAATCAAGGTGCTATATCAAATTTTAAGTCAATTCTAGTTTCTCTATCATCTTTAATGAAGTAAATAAGTATATTTCAAAGACATCACAGATCTTCCATATTCTGCTTCCGTACTTGGATATTCTTAATATATTGAACATAGTCAATTAACGCGCCAAATTAATGTACCCCTTTTCCTATGTTAAGTTGTAAGTTCAAAATTCCCATCATCGCCTGCTGATAATGTGTATTTATTGGATGGTCCTGCGCAACTCCTATAGTTCAGATTCTATTATCGCAAGAGCCTTTGTTAATGCGTAACCTTGCATCGTTTTTTTTAATATTCCAGCAAACAGGCTTTATAGGTGACTAAACTATTTATGTTTTGTTGTATATGAGTTAACAGCATACGTCGTTTACCCAGGTCACAATTCTTACGCAAATTCATTAAAATTGTCGTTATTATCAAGCAACTGAGATCTATGGTTTGCAGTGATCGGTTCTGCCATTTGGGTAAATGCTAAGTATCTGACGGTTTTTTGTCAATAGATCACTAATTGTTAAGTCCGTTCTTCATACACTGAATGTCTGGTTAGAGTAACTTTACTACGGAATAAACTTTCCGTTTACCAGTGATCAAGGCTACGAGATTTGGGCTGCTATATTCATACTAGGTGAATTTGCTTGTTAACTTCTGCTCATGCTGATCACGAGCCTGATCCCACCTCTGGTGTATCCAGTGTCCGTGTTTTTGCCCAACTCTTGGTTTGATTCTGATCGTGGACTTACGAGATTGATCAGATCAGTGTCGAGTATCATGGTGTGCTCTAAGTTCTAATCTACCTTGATAAATTTGGCCTCCAAATCAGTACTTTTCTTAACCAATGACTATAGATCTGAACATTCAAGCAAATCACAAGGAGACTCTTCCTTGATTACAAAAAAAATCGTTTATTCAGATAGCATAACTAAGAGATCCTCTCTGAACCATGTATACAACTCCCTTAATTTCTATATAAATTTAATGTTTTTGCTACTGTGCATCTATGAGTGCAGATGTACTAGAATACACTTTTACGTATGATAAGAACGATAAGTATTGTGGATAGAGAATGACCTGCAGTGTTATATAAGATATATTACCTTCCTTTTTTGTGATACAATATTTTTAAGAGAGCCCATATAACTTTCAGAGCTAACTGAAGATAACCCAACAGTCAATCTTTTATCATAGAACACAAAAGGCGAAGTTAAACATATCTGTCAAACGTAATACATAATCCAAAAAACATATACAGACACAAACCAGCTGAATTAGGGCACATCGAGACCAAATGTTACCGACAAAACGTACGACGAGAGAAGGCCTAGATCGATCAAGCGTGCCATGGAGAGTAATCTCCAAGCCCATTCCATCACCTCTGCTGACCGGATACTCACCACTTCAGTCGAAATAGAACGTAAAGGGATTACCCCGTCGTTACAAATCCTAGTAGAAAAAAATGCTTACAAAACTGCTGTACAATCTACGATACGATGCATACATCACTTCTTTTGCTCGTCATCCTTCAGCAGTCACCAAAGAGCCACTTTTTTCATTCAAACTCTGTTATTTCTCTCATACCTCGCCGACATAATCTTCCATACATCTCACCACACTATACACTACCTGGCGCTCCGACCACGATTAACAATGATTGAAAATACAGAGAAGTCACTATTCCATAACTTTAACATAAGAAACTATCATTACTACATTGCTATAAAACATAATGAAATCCGCAATAGTGATAGAGATAAACCTTAATACATGGAATATAGGCAAACATCCGGCAGACCCTACGACAAAACGTGACGTCTAGGATCAGGTGCCTCAAGGCTAGAGATAATAAGGAGGAAGACAACCATAATGATTGAATATTCATTCCTACGACGACGTAAAGGGTAATGAAATAGCATGAAGAACTTGAACCAGCCCCTTCAAAGAATTGGGGATATTTAAACAAAGCATTTTAGAGAGGAATTTCGAGTAAAATATGAACTCAGTAATTACCATCTATCCTTCGATGATATCTTTAGGCAAACACTGCAGAGATCTTACCTAAAAACATTAGAAAGATATGTGAGTGGCATATTTACCTGCCACTCGACAACTTTTTCATTGTTTACAGAATTAAATAATATGATAGTCGAACATTGTCAGATAATTCTTTTTTCACCTCCGCACCCACTTATTAAATTCCAACGATATCGCCAGGTATACATCTCTCTGTGAATTCGTGACTACAATTCGCGCCCCGAGCTTTTAGAGTCAGATATAATAATCACCATATATTGATTTAGGTTAACAAAACGGTCCATAGGCTATAAATGTATATTATAGAACCTGCGTGGATAATCACACACAGCCCAAATGTCCAAAAAGCTTTGACAAAAGATAGATAGCCATGCATGAATTATGCGTTTAGTCTATGCATTAGAAATAATACTGTGAGCGTGTTTGTTTTAATAACGGTACATGTATGTAATCGACATATATTTTCTGACAAGTCCAACAATAAATATTATCTGACAAGTCACCAGTAATTCCTTGACATATGTTAACATAGTAGTTGGGCAAACCACATGTTGACCAATGGCTTCAGAGTGCACTAGTAATTTATCGATGATGTTTGACTATCTAGACCACGTATCATTCTTTAGTATATAGAGTTCGATCAGGCTCTTCTTCGCAGTAAAATGTAGGCCGATCCGATAATGTCAGATAAATAGCAATGTCCGACTTGGCTTTCAGAATAAGCTCGTAATGTCGACTTGTCCTCAGTAAAAACAGGGTATCGTGCCAGATATCATGCAGATGCATATGTCCATTTGTTTGACTTTTCTCAGAAAATATGAATACGGTTTTCAGCTGGTATGATTGGTTGAAGTCATATGACTTTTAGAAATGTCTTTAATGCCTTCAGTTTCCACCATACCAGGCAATACATGCGTGCAATGGGCAAAACGCGTGTTTGTTCAATGCCATGTATAAATAACCTTGATCTACCAAGAGATCTGTCTGAAAAATATACGTTCTGACACCGCACGTTCGCGAATAGATAGTATTGCTGGAGCAAGGGTGATAGTAAGCCAGTTAAAATCTTGTCTCTAATGGTTTGCGACACATCTGCTCATTCACAAAATCTAACGGAGGAAGGTTAATCTGGAAAATACTAGTTAATAAACTGGAGACCCGGCACACTTTCGTCACAACCGTCGATCGCGAACTATTGCATTTTTCAGTTAATTGCAGCACATACCAGCCATGACACGTCGTACAATTGAGAAATTCACCGTAACTTAGTACCCTCTGGGAAACTATCCAGTATAGACGAGCTTTTGGAATGAATCTCCAGTCTCACGACTTGAGTATTCCTTTGTATGTCCTCTGAGCACGTCTTTTGCGTTTCCAAATCTTTTAGGCGTTTCCACGTAACCAGACTGGTGCTGAAGAATTAACAAAAGAGCTGACGACCCGAGATTTCTAGCTATGCAAGGGGCGTTATTCATGTTATGCTCGAGAGTGAATTGTTATGTCAAAACAATCAGGCGGCGCCGGTGTGATGAGAACAAACAAGACAATGAAGATGCACTTCGCGAAAAATGAGTATTGGTTTGAGACATAGGTAAGCGTATAAAATAGTGGCACCATTAAACTTTAGATAATTGACCGAGTGATTGACGAGAGAGACCGAAATAAAGCACCGCAGTGCTGCCACCTGGAGAGTGAGATCTTGTAGGGATGTAGGGGATGGGGCCGGCCTCGAGTCGCTGGCAAAAGATAAGCCTTTAATATGCGAGCACTGTTGACGCAGTGCGAAGGTGTGGGGCCGTTCATCAGCTTTTTGGACGTTCGCTTTACATCGTAGCAGAAAGCAGAAAGGTCATAATATAGTCGAAAAGTAGGAGGCGAAGACATGCCTTCTTTACTTGCTCAACCACTCGGCTTCAAGATGAAAAATTTCTTCTCCTCGGCATGATAAACCAAGAACCAAAGGGATAGAAATTCCTTGGTTGTGTCGTAACTGGTCTTCAAACTGGTACTCCGCCTCTCCTGTGCAAAGCTGTACCGTCAAACTTGAAAGCTGTTTCATGTTTTAATGATCTGTTGAATTTAATTACACAACCACATTCTATGACAAGGATAAATCAATTACAAATCAGCAATGATATACCAGTACTACATACCTTCTATCCTCTATATCTCTAATTCGATGGACTGGAAAAAGATTTCTAGCCATTCGAGGTATTGAGTAAAAAACTTTACTTCAAAGTAACAATGGTATT
>CAJDSM010069359.1:0-16586 GCA_903981925.1 Ostrea lurida
TCATAATCCGTGTGTGGGTCCCGTTACACCTTAATGAATGTAACTAGTTAGGGCTGCATGGAGACTGTGAATATTGGGCTGGGTAGCTCAGTGGTTAGAACTGCTAATAAATACAGGGGTCCCGGGTTTCATTACAGGTCCAGCTATAGATTTTCTCCTTTCCTACATACTACAGTTTGGTGTCACTGACCACCCCTGCAAGGCAGGTTGTCCTGCTGGGGGCAAAAACAAATCTGGGTTCTAGGGCAGAGACAAATTAAAGGATGGGGGAATGTAATAGTCTGGGCTATACAGACTGAGAATATCAGCCTGGGTAGCACCTGACTAGTAATGCAGGGATCCTGGGTTTAATTCTCATCAGCCACAAAGTATTTCCTCTCCTATATACTATAGTTGGTGCTGTTGATCACCCCTGCATTGGTGGATACAGTGGGACTCTGTCTCCTATAAATTACATAATCCTAACCATAATTAAACTTTTAGATGTTAATCTGATTATCCAGTAATTAGTTATTTAATCAAATATCCAATCTGACACGTTAAATACGTCATCCGGTGTATTTTAACGACTCCATCTGCTTCAAGGACAAATTAGTTTTAAAAAACCCAAAGAAGATGGGTATAGTTGTTTTTGTTGTTGATATTTGTTTACAGGATTTTATCGAAAGAAACTGTCCTAAAGTCATTACCTCCATTGTTAAGCTTTGACATAAATCTATTTCTGTGTTGAAGTGAAAGTCACACCGTAAATTCGGGCTAAAATTTGACAGGAAATAATTGTTTAACGCTAATGTAAAATTGATCCGTAGTAAACAAAATAGTTCCGGATAAATCAGAAGAACGAGCGGAGAGAGAGAGAGAGAGAGAGAGAGAGAGGAGAGAGAGAGGAGAGAGAGAGAGAGCATATACGCGGATCTAGAGGGGGTCGGGGGGGGGGGGTCCGGACCCTCCCCCCCCCTAGATTTGCAAAGCTTGATATCGCGATATTACTGGAAATGAAAAAATTAGTTATTTTTCATATTTGTGCACTTCAACAGTTATACTAGGGGTTGGACCCCCTGGAAAAATTTTCTGGATCCGCGCCTGGAGAGAGAGAGAGAGAGAGAGAGAGAGAGAAGAGAGGAGAGAGAGAGAGAGAGAGAGAGAGAGAGAGAGAGAGAGAGAGAGAGGAGAGAGAGAGAGAGAGAGAGTTTTTAATCGGAGGGATTCAAATGCAGGACCGTAACCAGGAATTTCCAGGGGGGTGCAAAAGACTCAAGTTTAAGGTAAAGGGTGTGGGGACCGTTTTTAAATAGGCTAGCCCCCGGAAGCCGAGAGGTTTTAGCATTTTATTGTGTCAGAAAACACTTTAGGCCCTCAATGAGTTAAGGACGGTCCCTGGTAGGGGTCCAGGGGGCGAAGCCCCCGTAAGCTTAGAAATTTTAGCATTTTCATTTTAAAATGGGAGTGCACATGTGACCCAGTGCACTCCCCCCCCCCCCCCCCCCGGTTACGGCCTGAAATAAACATGTATTTCTAATTAATTAAATATATATGTGCAATTGCTTTCTTCAATTTGAATTCTATGATATAATGAATTCAATTACTGCGTGCAATATTTATTTGAATTTTGCTCTCTTTAATTCATAAGACTTTTTGGGTGTAGTATATTTTATTGTTTCCAAGGCAGTTTAGAAACCAATATAATAAATGATATAATGCAACTTTAAAAGTTTATATATAGCATGCGTCATGTGTGAACCTCCCCGCTCATTTCGTAGTGTTATAATTAATTGGCAATTACAACCAGCGGCTGTCGAAGAATTTCTGAACGGGGGTGGTGGGGGGGGGTTAGAATTCAGGGGGTCTGGGGGCTGCATTGAAGCCCCCCAGTGGGTCCAGGGCAAACCCCCGGTGGGGGTGCAGGAGGCGAAGCCTCAGAAACTGACGAATTCTTTCAAGCAAGAAGTGTGAGTTTTATTGTTTTGTTTTTAACTAAATGGTTGCTGTACATACAAAATACTCAGAAATAAGGAGGCGCCCGGCACACCGGCGCTGGATCCGCCACTAACAACAATTAATTTTAAATGTGGTGTAAAGGGAAATCTCATACAAAAACCAGGCGATGTAATTAACGGACGTCCTGGTTTTTTTTAAATTTAATAATAATTATTATTGATTTTGTTTTATCTTCTGTTGCATTCTTTCATGGAAATCCTTAATTCCCACAGAAACAAAAAACAAACACAACCCACAACCCCCAAAAAACCCCAAACAAAACAAAACAAAAACACCCACCCCTACCCCACCCCCAAACAAACAACAACAAAAACAAACAAACAATAAAAAAAATTCAGGTATTGTCAATTGAAAACCTTTTTATAAAAGGTTAAGAATGATTAAATATCAGAGCATAAAGTGGTTAAGAATAAGGATATTATAGCATAAACGTGAAAACGTTTTTGTTTCGGAGAAAGACGCAAGATAAAGATTTAATTTATTCTTTTAGTAAAAAAAAAAAATGTCAAACTTGACAAGATATTGCATTTAATTTACACTAATCTATACATGCAGTCGATTTCGTATATCATTATGTTTTCTTGCCCATTTTTAGCATGGAACATCAGAGATATATATATAACATATGTCTCTGGGAAGATTTAGAAAATGAGTAATTTTATGGCTAATTATTCATTTACCTTTTTTTTTTATTATTATCTTATATAACGAAAATAAAAATATTTCTTTTATTCATTTTTGTATGAATATATTTCTATTGGAGTTTGGAATTTTAACAAAGTTGTATGTACATGTAGTGGGGGGGGGGGGGGGGGGTGTAATACTAACGAATTCTTACAAAGAAGAGGTGCATGTGAGTTTTTTTTTGTTTGTTTTTTTAATTAAATGGTTGTTGTACAAACAAATTAATAATTTAAAAAATTCAAACAACTATAAAGTATGCTAATAGTTGTTGTATTTTGTTTGATGCCGTAAATTCCTTATTTATATAGGCTAATGCATGGTGATCATGATATTTCATTTTAATATTGGAGAGGAAATTATTGTAATAAGTTCAATAATTTGTGTACGGGAATGACAAATGATATGTGAATATGTTGGGAAAATATTTCGTTATAGTTGTATAATAATATTACGAAAACTCACTTTATATAATGCATGTGCAGTGTGTATTCTAATGATATTGTTCCGGTCGACCCCACAAACAAAAGGTCAATTTTCCAAATATGGTAAATAGGATTCATCGTCTCAAGTTTCTCTTTCGTATTTTGTCGCAATTAGTAAGTTTCCTTTGTATTTCTTGACAATAAACACAACGAATTACATTTTTGCATTCTAATTTAATTTAGTTTAATTTCTTTTTTTATATAGATGTCAAGCAGAAATGTAAATACGAAACAATGTCTACAAATTGGAGATTATTTCCGGAATTTCCCGAATTCGGTGACTGTTCAACGAATGTGGTATATCGTTGAGTTTTGAAAAGAAGGGAGTATTTCACTTTAATCTTGAGGCTGCATTTGTGGCTGATTGCACTCGGAATAATTTTAAAATGCCAGTGTTTCACACGAAGACGATCGAGAGCATTCTGGAGCCGGTGGCCCAGCAGGTTGGTAGAATTACCTCCCCCTTGTGTTTACATCTCGGTGTAAATTGTCAACATTTTTATAGGCTGAGTATTTTTGTGTGTTTTGATTGAAACCAGTAGATGAAGATTATTAGTGAGTTGTGCAGATTTACAGGAACATTGCAATGGTCAAAAGTGCACTTACAGTTACAATACAATTGTAGATCTAGTGTCTTGAAAACTACTGTACATGCCAAACATGGGTCATGATATGTAAATAATTACTTAAGTTATAATTATGTATAATATATGTACCCACTATTTATGTGTCAAAGTCCGAGCAACCTGTGTTTAAAACAAGTCTCCATACTACAAAAAAAAAAAAAGAAGTTAACCCCCACTTTGAATGCTTATTATAAATTCAATAAATTGTAGGCCATGAAAGGTTATGTACAGTATGAAATCTTTTATGTATTATATACATGCAACATGAACTGAATATTTTTTAACCCTAAACAGTAAAGTGCCACAATGTATTTAATTGTGTCATTTTACTTAGTACAAGTTTAAACTGTTTTGTGTAAATACACAAGCACTTTGTTCAAAGTCAAATACAGTCAGCAGTAACAGTGGATCTCATACATACATATATTATACATGCAACAGGAAGGGAGAAAATGCAATGGACCAGACCGGGATTCGAACCCAGGCTCCCTGAATCTCTAGTCAGGTGCTCTACCAACTGAGCTAGAGCAGTCACCAGAGATCGAACCCTGCTGACCGCTACACATGTATATATTATAAATATAAAAGAATTGTATGATTAAATTCATGTCTGCCTTCTACTGAAGATAATCCCAAATTACAACAATGTGAGAAATCAACTTCTCCGTACCATTCTTCTACAATTTGGAAATCTATAGATATATCTTTGGGCTTTTTTGTGCATTTTTTCCCAAGCCGGGCATAATTTCTGCCATGCATGAACATTTCATTTGTCATCATTTTTATATTTTACACCACATTTAAAAATCAATCAGGAATTCAGGATCTTCTTGTGTAAGAATTATTGTGTAAAATTGTTTTACCAACTTGACAGAGTTCTGCGTTGACTCTATAAACAAGTTGCTGGCCAATAGATATTTTACTTGCTACAGACCAGACACATTTTCTAATTCTATAGATTTACCTAATGGTCTACAATTGATTTTGCAAACTGTTACAGCTATCAGAATAATAGAATTGGCTCAGATTTTTTCTGCACATAATTCAAACGTTGTATAGATCTGTATCTTTACAATGTTGCATCTTAAAAAGTCCCCAAATAACATATGTAATGAATATTCCCACCCTCCCCCCCCCCCCCCCCACTACTCTACTCAAAAGCCCCATTCAAAATGAAGACTATCAACTCTGATGAAAGTTTACCTATTTGCGTAGCATTATTAGGTTGTTAGTCAATTTGAACCTTGCTTGTCCCCTTTTTCCCATAGAGAACTACAATTCTGCAGCACTCTAAGGCACACTTTACACAACCCACATACCGGGGTATATATGAAATGCCTAAGAAAATGTCACAGGGCCACATCTTAGAAAACAGGCAAAATCCCTTGAAAGTGGACTGTAGTACTTGATTGGCAAATTTTTACCAAAAGTCATTTTCATACATGTATATTAGTATTTTTCTATTATCAATGTCTTACACTCCATGGGGATCTGGGTTAGAATAGATCATCAGTACCCCTTGCTTGTCATAAGAGGCAACTAAATGGGGTGCTCCTTTGGGTGCATTCAGAGACCGTAAAAACCAATGTCCTGTGTCACAGCAGGTGTGGCATGATAAAGATCCCTCCCTGCTCAAAGGCCACAAGTGCGGAGTATAGGCCTAAATTTTGCAGCCCTTTCACCAGTAATGATGAGGTCTCCATATGAGTAAAACAATATACAATCAATCAATCAAAGTCTTACAATATAGACAAGGATCTGTTATCAATCAATTGATATTCCTCTTTTTAGATATTATAATAGGAGGATGTCCCCCACTCCCTCCCCTAAATTCTCTCAACTTTCATTCTCAAAAATTCCCCTTTCATATGAAATGGGTAGTAACATCTAAAACCTGGATAGACCCCTGGCTGAATTCCTCCTTAAGTAGGATATAATGACTTTCTGATATAGTTACTCTGCCCATTATTTAGTAGTTATCGTGTTTACATGTAAAGCTGAACAGAAGCTGGAATCTAAGTATATAAATCCTGATTCAGCTTGTGTGTTAATCTGTGTGTCGTTTGTAAGTGTCAACATTTTTGTTCATGTTAGAGAGAGAGAGAGAAGAGAGAGAGAGAAGAGAAAAAGAGACTCACACAGAAATAAAAATACTGTCTCAAGCTAATAGAATATTATACATTGCTTGGTAAACATCTGATAGATGAGTAGTGACACGTTATAGTGACCTTCTGCTTTCTAACAAAAAGAACATTGGATGTAATCTTAACACCAAATACTTGTAAATCTGATCTGGCTACTGCACATCAGGTAGTCATAGTTCTCTTACATAACACAAGGGATCTTATCTGACACAGAAGTAAGGAACCATTATAAAAACATATTGAAGTGTTGCTGATGATGTCATGATTGTGAAACATGTATCTAGGCAATTTGTCTTATAACATGTTATGAGGGCACTTCTTCCAAAGACACAAGCCATTTTCATTCACTGAATATTATGGCCATTGTTGTGAATTGATCCAAATTTTGATTAGATTTGTTTGTGTAGGAGTTTGCTGGTGTATAACCAGGATATATATCATTATTGACAGAGTGAGACTCTCAGAGAGACAAACAGACAAGTTTGTGAATCAGCCATTATCTGTGTTGACTCTTGGTGCCCTTAGCTCCTTGTATCATATGTTCAATTCTCTGCCAAGTGCTGGGAATGACTAACCTCGCTGTGGATGAGATCACAATTAAGATTTTCCTGGATGCCTGAGCATTAATTTCAATAAATCATCAGCACCACCTCCGTGCACTATCGCCCTGTGTTGCTGGGGAGGGGGCATATCTATCTTATTATTCTGATGATTTGTGTAATAAAATCCTTTTGTAAGGCTTTGCTTTGTTCATACATAAAGATAATAGTTTAATGTATGAAAAAGTCAAAAAGATATACCCCTGGCCAGGTTAAGTGTATTTCCTTAAGAATCGGTTGCCAAAAAGTGAGCATCATCTCCTCTCTCCCCACCCACTCCTTGAAGTACAGCTTCATATTATATCTATGTTTCTCTGTGAGGTAAACTTAGGCCTTAAATAAAAATTGCTGGGTTTCCGCAAACCCGACTGACCCTAAATTACAGCTAATCATTACCAAATATAGAACGTTGTCAAGGTCAAAAGTTGCTCAGGCTTGTTCAAAGTAACAAAATGGTCAACAGTCTAACATTTTGGTACTTAATATTGTTTATATTTTAAAGAATACATATGAATATATATAAACAGCGTCTTTCTTTGTTGTTTTATTTGGGTGAATGCAGAGAAAATTTATGCGGGTTGTGATTTTTTTTTCTGCAATGCTAGCTACTTGCATCACCCAATAAAACAACAAAGAAAGTATTTTATTGTCTAAGTGGGAGCAGGGAAGATAATTAAAGACATACACTAATTATGTTTCTCAATAAATATATAATTTTGCACGATATTTCATGTACAATTCATTTGTAGTCTATCTTGTTTGTACAAAAAATCTTGAGGTAAGCGTATATTGCCATGCCTGTTATTTTGATAGTTCCAGGTTGTTGCAAGAGAAATGTAAAGTCAGCTCTTATACACATGTATTACTCCAGTATTACAGTGATTTGTATAAATGGACATTACTGTACTAAAGGAGACAAAAAATCTTTGGTACAATTGGGCCTTGGGTATTGAACCTGATCAAACCACTGAAGGATCTAGTACATGTAGGTAATGTAGTACATGTTATATCATTACACCATGAAATTCAAACCTAATATAGAAATAACTCTTCATATCAAGAAGATGAGAAAATAATCTTAGAAAAAATGTCAGAATGGTTGTGTATGTCCCTAATTGTTACAAAGTACTGTAGGTCTTTTTTCTTTTCTTTTTTTTTTGAAAAGGATAGTCAACCCTGTACTGTTAGATGGCCCAGTACACACACAAGTGTATCACAGTGTTTGTAATGAGAAATTTAAGTCCATGTCCTGTAGTTCATTAGTAGTTGAACTTTCTGACCAAAACATTTATTTGTGGTACATAATACAGCTATACACAGTAGCCAAGTAATATGTAATACTTCCTCTCCACACATGCACTACACTTCAGATTCCAGACTTGAGAGCCCCCTCTATGTTTTGTAGATATCAGGGTGATGTAAGAACAATGAACACTGTGTGTTTTGTAGATCGTCTAACCACGACGGACGGGAGGAAGTGAGTCCCTACATTCTGATGGAAAATTACATCTTATCTCATCCCCCCCTTAATGTCTGGCTTGCTGATTAAGTTTTAATTAGTCTGTGTTTGTAGACGGTGATAATTTTCGCTGCTAGGCTGTGAATTAAATTGTTGTAAAGTGGCAGATCTCAGGAAGAGAGGCTGCAAAATCAAGTCCTAATTTAACTCTGATTGACATGACTAATACACAAACTATGGGATACAATGATTCAACAGTTTTAATACTCCACTGATCCATACCAAGTTGCTCCCATGCAGATTTTCGCTATTATATGCTCTTGATTCTAATGAACTTTGAATTAATTAAATGTTTTGATTTATTTGTATGATTAAATATGGTATAATATTGCTCCAGTGCTCAGGAAATGGCTGAGAAGTTATCTGGTGGACGTTGGGTCTTAGGAATTTGTAAGAGATTGGATCAGTCTGCATCAAAGCAGCTACAGTAATCAAAGGTCAAGGCTGTTTGCTTACAATCCTTCCATTCAGCAACAGATTCCAGGCTTAAAATAATTTGATTATCTGTTATTAACAGCAAGCATTGTCAGATTTAATGACTTTGAGCCGGAGATGTAAAAAGATAAACAGGTAGTTTCCGTAACCTTGGAGTGTATGAGATAATGAATCAGATGGTTAGAAAAAAATCGAATTATACCGATGGTTTTTTTTAATTTCTTTAAAAATTAGGTTTTTGGAATTGAGTGTGATTTGGATTTGACTTTGTTGTGAGTGGGAGGCAGAGAGTGTCTGTGTGTTGGCTGGGTGTGGAGGAAGCCATTAACACAACAGAAACCACATGTTGCTGGCCCTGCTGAGTGTACACCTGGTTTCCTCCTCTATAGAATGAAGAAATGTTTGTTTGTTGCTCAGACAGAGTGTAGCTACTGGGTTTGACATCAATGTAGCTGTTGTATGAATGTACAGTGAAGTCATGTTTTATTATATTGAGAGAGATATATATGCTGGAACTTAATGCAATGAAATGTAGAGAGTGTATGTGTGTAGAGAGAGAGAGAGAGAGAGAGAGAGAGAGAGAGAGAGAGAGAGAGAGAGAGAGAGAGAGCTGGGGGAGGGAGGGATGACAACAATGACAATTGAATGTAGAGAGTGTATGTATGTGGGGGGAAAATAGGGAAGAGAAGGGGAACTTAAAAATCTATGACAATTGAATATAGAAGAAAGTGTATTTGAGAAAATGAAGTTCGGAATTAGTATTATGTAACATAAAGATTATTATTAAGTTATTAACTGTTCCTTTCTTTTTATATAAGTTAATCCACTAATCTAATTCTAATCTCTTGAAGTGCCTGCATAATAATCTGTATTTCTATTATTTTAAACAATGATTTGGTGTTTCCTAGTGTGAAAGGATTAATGTGATTTGTAACAATCAGTGAATCTTAAAAAGAGAAGAATTTAAAATTCAAAAGTAACTACAAGTACCAAGAAATATGCAGGGCTTACCTAAAATTAATCAGAATTTCACACAAACTTTCTTATCATGTTGCTGCTTGCAAAAAGAAAGTTTTAATTATCAATTGACTGTAAAGGTTTTAGCACATAACGTTCGAATGTAACATGTGACTGTCAATAACTCGAAGTTGTAGTTCAAGGGACCTTGATAAAACTCTGAGAAATAAAAGATAGTCATATTTGGATTCAGATATTATAGGTCTAATTACCATTATAATTATAGTTCACATTTTGTAGTAACCCAATTGCTTATTTACTACAACATACTGTTTTGAGGTATTGAATTGATCCTTTTCATGCTCACTGTCAAGCCAAAAACAAAATGTAAGATTTATTTATGTACTAACAAAAACAAAGCACAAATGTAGCCTGGTTAAAACTGACTGTAGGGACTGTGATTTCACTTTGCGAGATGAAGAACTTTAAGAGATCATTATTCAAACAATTGAGGATTTACTGGTACATGTATAAACTGTAAATAGCAGTGTGTTTGATCTGCTTGTGCTTGAAATATTACAATTAATGATGAAAATTTTCTGATTTTCCATCAGTAATGTCTCACCACTTGGTATTTTTGTCTAGACACAATGAAAAAATACTAAAATTTGTCTTATTTTCCAATTCACCTGAAGTCATTTTACTACTTCAGAACAATGAGTTCCATTTGATTTGTTTGAAGTTTTAGATTTTCCTTCTCCAGATGAGTACAGTATTGTCAACAATAAAACAAAGGGGTTGTTTCAGTGATCAATTGTACTTTTCTCACTTTTACCATGCCCCTGTGATGACTCCTTGTTTTCTCTCCCCCTTTTACCTTGCCCTTGTGATGAATCCTTGTTCTATCTCCCCCTTTTACCCTGCCCAGTGATGATTCCTTGTAAACTGGTACTCTGTTGGCTCTCGTTTCTCTCGAGTACAACAGGTAAGCACCAATTTTTGACAGCCAGGATTCGGGCTCTATCATTATTTCACGTATAATGCAAGACAACAACAATGCTAGACAATGGCGTCACAATCTACTACACTGCGTTACGAATACACGATGGAGTAAGAAGCACGAGCTTTGAGGAGCAACAGTGATGAAACAATGACGTCCCTGTACTGCAACATAAAAGTCAATTGACCAATGAGATTGGCACATTTGGGAAAACCAAAGTACTGCTTACCCGTTGTTTGTGTGTAGCACCAATCAATGGGGTACCAGTTTAGATTTGTTGTTCTCTCTTCCCCTCTTACCCTGCCCATATGATGAGGTCTGAAATTACCAGAAAATGGATGAAAACTCACTGTAGAGAGGACATCTTTTAATTATTAATTTTTGTTACCATGGCAACCAATTTTCATAAATAATTTAATGCCCATGATCTCATTTGCTGCTTGCAAGCCTGGAAATGGGTCAAGATTGCCTGAAGAACCTGCCATCCTGAGAGGAAATTTTCTGCAATAAGGATGAAAATCTACCAATGTTGATTCCAAAAAAAAAAAAAATAATATTCCAGGATTTGACAGATATCAAATCATTGCAAAAATCGTAACTTTCCAGCAAGGCCAAATTTGTCATAGGTTCTTGATTCTATACCCCCCCTCTCTCTCTCTCTCTCTCTCCTCCTCTCTTCTCCTCTCTCTCTCTCTCTCTTACCTGCCCCTTGTTCTTTCTCTCCCTTTTACTCTTTTCCTGTGATCTTTGTCCTTTTTCCCTTTTATACTGTCCTGATTAATTCATGGTCATATCTAAGAATTTTATTTCATAAATACTTGCATTTCAGTATTCTTAGACACTACAAATCATAGAAGTGCATCAAATTGAACTGTAATTATTGTATATACATGTACATATGATGTGTTTTTTTTACAAATTGTTAGGCCACATATACTAATTTTGACTACAAATTACTCAATTTACCTTATCAAGGTATAGGGCTCACGGCAGATGTGACCAGTAAACAGGGGATATTTACTCCACACATTATCTCACCTCTGGTGTGTCGAAGGGTCTATGTTTACCCTACTCTTAATTTTGTGTATTCTGTATAGGAATTATGACATTAGTCAATATTTGTTATCTTCACCTTTTTACAGAAGTACTATTAGTGTACTATATCGTGTGTATGTTTGTAGGTAATCTGTGTACTGTTATATATTTGTCTGTACTTTTGTAGGTCTCCCGATTGGTCATTCTCCATGAAGAGGCTGAGGATGGAAATGCTATGCCCGACCTGGCCCGTCCGGTACAGACAGTTAAACTGGCCGTGGACAACCTCGTCAAGGTAAGAACGGACGTATCAAACCCAACTGACTGACCGTAGTACAGACCAGTTAAACTGGCCGTGGACAACCTCATCAAGGTAAGAAGACGCATCAAACACACTGACTGACCGTTAGTACAGACAGTTAAACTGGCCGTGGACAACCTCGTCAAGGTAAGACGACGTATCACACTGACTGACTGACCGTAGTACAGACAGTTAAACTGGCCGTGAACAACCTCGTCAAGGTAAGACGACGTCATCACACTGACTGACTGTAGTACAGACAGTTAAACTGGCCGTGGACAACCTCGTCAAGGTAAGACGACGTATCACACTGGACTGACTTAGTACAGACAGTTAAACTGGCCGTGGTCAACCTCGTCAAGGTAAGAAGACGCATCAAACAACTGACTGACCGTAGTACAGACAGTTAAAACTGGCCGTTGGACAACCTCGTCAAGGTAAGAAGACGCATCAAAACACACTGACTGACCGTGGTTAGTCTTGTCAAGGTAAGGATGCTTCACCAGATGAACTGAATCTAGTAAGACCTTGTCTACATTAGTGAAGTATAGAGTGTGGAGTGAGTCTTGGCTCTAAAAGAACCATACCTATAAAGGGCTTTAATTTCATGGGGTTAAAATTTTGTGATTTTTATCTTTTGATATTTCATGATGGTTTAAATTTCACGGATAAACCCCTTTAAATTGACAAACTCATACCCCAAATACTCTGAACAGCACTTCGCGATAGTTTTATTTTCGTGATAGTGAATTTGATCACGAATGTAGCAAAAATGAAACCCAAGCAAATACTTTACAATATATTGAGACACAGACAGAAAGGATAAAAAGTGACGGACTGAACCTCATTGTCTGACAATCCAAACTCACAGAATCAAAGTAGTCAAGGTTACAAATTTACAAAAGTTGATGATCTGTCCATCCATTCATGCTGTGAATCATATATCAGTTTTGCAGTCTATACTGTCAGACATAGGAGTGAAATTAAAATACGGTATCAGGTCCTTACTCCTTAAATCTGTAGGGTAGGCAATACATTATTTTATGTATGTGATGATAATTATAGAAAAGGAAAGTTACATGGTGGGATTGGGTAAAAAATTCAGATGTGGAAGTCCTCAAGCCAGGCTTATAAGACTCTCCTGGTAGACTTTAGTGTGTTGAATAAGGGGTGGGAATATTTATCTCATTACGAATGTTCTAGTTTCTGCCAAGAGCTAAGAAGTTGGTCTCTGTTTTTTATTTATATATTTCTCTCTCATAAATAGAAGGAATGCTTGCTAAATGTTAGACATTGTGCAGTACGTGAAGTATAAAAAAAATAATATTGATAAAGCATATCGGTTTGTGAATTATCCCTCATGGGTTAAGGCTCATTGCTCACATAAAACTAGCAACAGATGTACATGACTAATGCATATTTTCTGGGTGCATGGGTTGTGTTGGGTTGGAGTTTTTGGGTCAGTGTTACAGGGTTCATTACTTTGAGCCCAGATGGGCCGGTCAGAGGCGTAGAGTAAATACTCCATGACAGGAAAACATGTTACCTGTGGGAAGGGCTGTATCCGAAACACTGCACACATCATCAATCTATGCTATAGATCGACCACTGCATAATTATTAAACAGCAAGAAGACAAAATCCAGAAACTTTTACAATTTTGAATTGTTATCTTCTATACTAAACATTATGTAATACTTTGATAACGTAAACAAACTTTAAGACAAGGAAATTGTTTTCCTTAAAGATATTGGAAGTACATAATCTCAGAATGGCACACTTCCTTATATCAATGACAATGCATACTCATCCTAATTACCTTCCCTTTTGCTTAAAATAGACTGTGTCCATTTTTTTTTTTTTTTTTTTTTTTTTACGGTAGTTTCATACCCAACCTTAATAACATGCAGCAGTAATTAGGAAATAAAAAACTGCCCCTCCTAGGAATGTAGATTATCAGTGTCATCCTCTAAATGCTCTCCACCTTATCATTTATCAATCCTCTGTAACCTCAACTAAGCATCTGCTCAACATTATTATTCATTTTGATCTCAAAAATTCCAATTTTACTAGTATTAAAAAATGGCATACTATAAAAACTGGCCTGGCCCCATTGGCCTGGTCTGGCTTCAGAGTTGGCCTGGCCCCAATTTTGGCCTCTGATTTGGTTTCAACCCCAATTTTGGCCTGGTCTCAAAAGTTGGCCTAGCCTCAAATTTGGCCTGGAAAAATGTTTTTGGCCTCATCCAATATAATTTTCTTTTCCTCTCAAAATTGTGATTGATTTTAGTTCTAGGGACCTTGATAAAACTTTGGATGAACAAGAGATTGAAGGTTGAGTCAAATCTGGAAATTAAAGGTCCGACCATTATGGTTAAGTATTTATAGCATATATATGCATAATTTACAATGATAGTACCATTAAAAAGGTTGCCAAATCAACAATACTTAGGTGCTGTTACTCTTGTATGATAAAATGAGGGATTACTTGTTTATCAACCAAAAACAGTCCTTTTAGTGACACACACACATCAGTGCTTATGTTTGAGATTGAGAGTCTGGATGTCCTAGATGGAATCTTAAAAACACTGAAAATCTTTTTCAGTAGAATAGCTCTTTGATAACAGCAATTCTGGACTTTTATCATATAGTATACTAGATTCATAGAAACTTATATTACCAAAGTTCTGATCTCAGTATAGAGTCAACTTCTGTATATTCTAAGAATGTTTAGTATTGTGTACATTATGAGATAGAGGCACTGTATGTCAAGATTCGTCAGTGATATATACCCATTCAAAAGCTTGTGTTTTGTTTGTGTTTGATATTAATTGACTTCTGTGTTACAGGTTGGGTATGACACAATCAATAGCAGTGAGGACCAGATTCTGAAGCAAGATATGCCCCCCGCTCTGAACCGTGTAGAAGAGGCTTCCCTGCTTCTCTTACAAGCCTCTGAGATGTTACGGGTCGATCCTTACTCTGCTCCTGCCAGAAAAAAGCTCATTGAGGGATCTAGAGGTAATTGATAGATATCGTACCTAGACTGATCAAAACACCTGTATAGACTCGAGATATGAAATTAATTTTGTACAGTAAATCTTCACAGATTGATGTTTTACACCTGTACAGATTGATGTTTTATACCTGTACAGATCTAAATGTTACTAATATATAAAGGGGGAAATATTCGCGTGGGTTTTATTTTTGCTATATTCTCGATTATATTAACGATCACGAAAATAAAACCATCTCAAAGTTACTGTATTGTTTAAAGTATTTATGGGTATGATTCTAGCTCAATCTATTTACTATCCGCGAAATTTAAACCATGAAATACTGAAAAATAAAAATCGTGAAATTTCAGCCCCGTGAAATTAAAGCCCTTTGCAGTATACAGACTTGTACAAATACAAACTTCACACCTATACAGATTGAAAATTTACATTTGTACAGATTTACAAGTGCCTGCCAGTCTTCTAGTTTAAGACTTAGTTCCTAGGACAAAATTAATGCAGTACAAAATTTTATCTTTTGATCTACATAAAAAATGCTTCATATCATGATACATAAATTGTTTAGGAAGGTGAACAAAGCTTTAGTATATCACGACGATGTGTAAGCATTCTCATCGTGGAGACTCAAGTTTGCATAAAGCATAGCCCACTTGGTTACAGTAGGGTCACAATAGGAATTGAAAGTGTCCCGACTATGGCCCTTTAAGATAGTTGGGGCCATGGTAGGGTTGAAAGTTTTCATAGAAATGTACATATATGTTAAATTAAAATAAATCAAAATTTCATAGAATAGTGTATTTGAAATTTTTAAAAGGAGGTAATGTATTGATACTATTCTGCTATTAACATAATTCATTAATCCCAGTTGATGTTGAATTAAAATGTCGTTGAATGTCCAACATACTAATTGTCATGCTGTTGTCATTTTCAGGCATCCTGCAGGGTACCTCTTCACTGTTGCTGGCGTTTGATGAGTCGGAGGTCAGGAAGATCATCCGTGTGTGTAAGAACGTACTGGAATATCTGGCCATCACAGAAGTAGTGGAGAGGATGGAAGATTTGGTTACGTATGTGAGGGTAAGTCGGGAAGGGGGGGGGATGATCTAGTCATTATGGGGGTGGTGAAGATCATCCGTGTGTGTAAGAATCTCATCATGAAAGGGGGGGTGAAAAGAACGGAAAATCTCATCACGTATATCAGGATAAAGTACAGGAAAATCTAGTCATCATGGGGGTGGTGAAAAGAATGGAAGTTCTCGTCACTTTGGGGTGGATGTGGTCATCATGGGATGGTAGAAAGAACAGAATATTTGGTCACTTGTATTAGAGTAAGTCAGGGGAGAATCTAGTCATTGTAAGGATGGCAGAAAGAACAGATCTGGACCCAGTTGCACAAAAGTTAGTTAAGTTTAACAGACAGTTAACGTCTAGTTAACGCTATATAAATGTATGAGTAAATGGGAGGTTAACTGACAGTTAAAGTTAACTAACCTTCGTGCAACTGGGTCCAGGTCATTTATATTAGGGGAAAATGAGGGAGGGTATAAATTTATTTACAGGGATATTAAAAAGAACGATAGATTGGTCACTTATTTCTGGGTAAAGGGAAACAATTAAGGTCCCAAATTGATCTCAAAATGAATGGAATGGTGAAATACAGCCAGATATGATGTAAACATAAACTTTTGTACTATGTACCTCTTTAAACTTGCCCCTGGTTAGCAGGAATTGAATTGCTACAAAAGTTTGGCTGCATACAATATCAGTCATTCCCAAGGTCGTCGGACATG
>CAJDSM010069360.1:526-10887 GCA_903981925.1 Ostrea lurida
CACATATAATTCTGAAGGGATTGAATGATGTTTAGAAGAGAAGATTTGGGAGCTCTGTATTGACAGGTACATCATTGTGTAGGTGTGAGCTATGTATTGACAGGGTACATCATTGTGTGTAGGTGTGACTATGTATTGACAGGTACATCGTTGTTTTGTAGTGTGGGAGCTTTTATTCCGACAGGTACATCATTGTGTTAGGTGTGAACTATGTATTATACAGGTACAATCGTTCTGTTTGTAGGTGTGAGCTCTGCATTGACAGGTACATCAATTGTGTGTAAGGTGGAAGTCTGTATTGACAGGTACATCATGTGTGGTGTAGGTGGAGCTCTGTATTGAGCAGGTACATCTTGTGTGTAGGTGTGAGCTCTGTCGTATTGACAGGTACATCATTGTGTGTAGGTGTGAGCTATGTATTGACAGGTACACAATTGTGTGTAGGTGGGAGCTCTGTATTAACAAGGGTACATTGTTGTTTGGGTAGGCTGTGAGCTCTGCATTGACAGGTACATCATTGTGTGTAGGTGGAAGCTCCTGTATGAACAGGTACATCAATTTGTGTGTAGGTGTGAGCGTCTGTATTGACAGGTTACATCATGTGGTGTAGGTGTGAGCTCTGTATTGACAGGTAACATTCCATTGTGTGTAGGTGTGAGCTATGTATTGACAGGTACATCAATTGTGTGTAGGTGGAGCTCTGTATTGACAGGTTACATCATTGGTGTGTAGGTGGGAGCTCTGTATTGACAGTCATCATTGTGTGGTAGGTGGGAGCATCTGTATTGACAGGTACATCATTGTGTGTAGGTGGAGCTATGTATTGGGGACAGGTACATCAATTGGTTGTGTGTAGTGGGAGTCTGTATTGACAGGTACATCATTGTGTGTAGGGTGTGAGCTATGTATGACAGGTACAATCAATTGGTGGTAGGTGTGAGCTCCTGTAATTGACAAGGTACATCATTGTGTGTAAGGTTGAGCTATGTATTGACAGGTAATCATTGTGTGTAGGTGGAAGCTCTGTTAATTGACAGGTACAGTATTGTGTGTAGGAGTGGGAGCTCTGTATTGACAGGGTAGCATCATTGTGTGTAGGTGTGGTCTCTGTAATTGACAGGTACATCAATTGTGTGGTAAGGTGTGAGCCTATGTATTGACAGGTACATCATTGTGTGTAGGTGTGAGCTTTGTATTGACAAGGTACATCATTGTTGTGTAGGTGTGAGCTATGTATGACAGGTACATCATTGGTTGTAGGTGTGAGCTATGTATTGGACAGGTACATCATTGTGTGTAGGTGGGAGGTAACATGCCTTGTGTGTAAGGTGGGAGCTTGTATTGACAGGGTACATCAATTGTGTGTAGAATGGGCAGCCTCTGCAATTGACAGGTACAATCGTTGTTTTGTAGGTGGACTCTGTATTGACAGTGTACAATCGTTGTTTGTAGGTGGGAGCTTTTGTATTGACAGGTACAATCATTGTGTGTAGTGGAGCTAAATGTATTTGACAGGTACATTCCATTGTGTGTAGGTGGGAGGTACATTAATTGTGTGTAGGTGTGAGCTAATTATTGACAGGTACATCATTGTGTGTAGGTGGGAGCTCTGTATTGACAGGTAACATCAATTGTGGTTAGGTGTGAGCTATGTATTGACAGGTACATCATTGTTGTGTAGGTGGGAGGTTAATATTGTGTGAGGTGGAGCTTCTGTATTTGACAAGGTACATCATTGTGTGTGTGGTGGGAGCTTCTGCATTGACAGGTACATCGTTGTTTGTAGGTGGGGAGCTCTGTATTGACAGGTACATCGTTGTTTGTAGGTGTGAGCTCTGTATTGAAAGGTACATCATTGTGTGGTAGGTGTGAGCTATGTATGACAGGTTAACAATCATTGTCCTGTAGGTGGGAGCTTCTGTATTGACAGGTACATCATTGTGTGTAGGTGTGAGCTCTGTATTGACAGGAACAGTCATGTGTGTAGGTGTGAGTGCTATGCCTATTGACAGGTACAGTCATTGTGGTGTGTGAGCTATGTATTGGACAGGTACATGTCAATTGTGTGTGGGAGGTTTTGATGAGCGTACAGTGTCTTGTTGGATGAGGCTTGTATTGAGCAGGTACATCATTGTGTGTAGGTGTGAGCTATGTTTGACAGGTACATCAATTGGACATGAGTCCTGTGTAGGTGGCTCGTATTGAGGAATTTGTTGTAGGAGCTCTGCATTGACAGGTACAATCGTTGTTTGTAGGTGGGAGCTCTGTATTGACAGGTACTCGTTGGTTATCTAGGTGGGAGCTCTGTAGTTGAACAGGTAACATCATTGTGTGTAGGTGGTGAGCATGTATTTGACAGGGTAACATCGTTTGTCATGTAGGTGTGAGCTATGTATGACAGGTACATACATTGTGTGTAGGTGGGAGGTACATAATTGGTGTGTAGGGTGAGCTATGTATTGACAGGTACATCATTGTGTGTAGGTGGTGAGCTCTTGTATTGACAGGTACATCATTGTGTGTAAGCGTGTGAGCGTTCAGGATACATATGTTAGGTAGTATTATGACAAGGTACATCAATTGGTGTGTAGGGGGTGCTTGGAGTACATCAGTTGTGTGTGTAGGTGGGAGCTCTGTATTGACAGGTACAATCAGTTGTGTTTTGTAGGTGGGCTGGTTACAGCTCTGTTAGGTACATTAGTGAACAGGTACATCGTTGTTTGTAAGGTGTGAGGCTCATGTATTGTGACAGGTAACACTCGTTGTTGTGTAGGTGGGATTATAAGGTACAATATTGGTGTAGGTGTGAGCTCTGTATTTGACAGGTACATCATTGTGGTGTAGGCTGGGTCGATTGCAGGTAATAATGTGTAGTTGACAGTAGTATCATCATTAGTCGGTACAATGTGTGTAGGTGGGAGCTCTGTATATTGAACCAGGTACCATCTGTGTTGTAGGTGTGGACTCTGTATGACAGGTAATCATTGTGTGTTAGGTGTGAGCTTGTATTGACAGGTACATCTTGTTTGTAGGTGTGAGCTTTTGGTATTGAACAGGTACATCATTGTGTGTAGGTGTGAGAGTGTACTTGACATGTGTACGTCAGGATTGTGTGTGAGGATCGTGTTAGCGTGAGTTGTATTGGACGAGGTAACTTTCATTGTGTGTAGGTGGGAGGTCCTGTTGTAAGGAGCTATGTATTGACAGGTACATCTATGTGTGTAGGTGTGGCTATGGAGGTACATCATCGTAGTGGGTATATGTGTGTAGGTTGGAAGCTCTGTATTGACAGGTACATCATTGTTGTAGGTGGGGAGCTCTGCTATTGACAGGGTTACTATCGTTGTTGGTAGTGGTGAGCTCATGTATTGACAGGTACATCGTTGTTTGTAGTGTGAGCTCATGTATTGACAGGTGACATTCATTGTGTGAGGGGGAGTCTATGGTGTACGGTGGTGAGCTATGTATTGGACTGGAACATTGTTGTTTGTAGGTGGAGAGCTTATGTATTGACAGGTAACATCATTGTGTGTAGGTGGAGGTACATCCAAATTGGTGTGTAGGTGTGAGCTAAGACTATGTGTTAGGGTGGGTGTTCATGACAGGTACATTGTTGAGGCTCTTATTGCGTCGTTGGTAGGTGGGAGCTCTGTATTGACAGGTTACATCATTGTTGTAGGTGTGAAGCTATGTATTGACAGGTACATGTAATAGGTTGACATGTTTACAGTTCTAGTGTGTAGGTGGGAGGTACATATTGGTGTGTAGGTGTGAGCTCATGTATTGGGACCAGGTACATGCACTGTTGTGTAGGTGGGGAGTCTATTGTATTGACAGGTACAATATTGTGTGTAGTGGCTCTGTTTGAAGGGCATTCATTGTTAGGTTGAGCATGTACAGTCATGGTTGTTGTAGGTGTGAGCCTTATGTATTGACAGGTACATCATTGTGTGTAGGGAAGTACTTGGTGTAGGTGAGCTATGGTATAACTACTGTGTAAGGGAGCCTGCATGAAAGGTACAGATCATTGTGTGTAGGTGGGGGTTCATGGTGTGGTAGTGTATTGACAGGTTACATCATTGCTGTGTAGGTGGGAGGTACATATTCAGTATAGTGTGTAGTGGGGAGCTATGTATTGAACAGGTACATCATTGGTGTGTAAGCGTGGGCGCCAGACAGGTACATCTTGTGTGGTAGGTGTGAGCTTGTGTATTGACAGGTACAACTCGTTGTTTGTAGGTGGGAGCTATGTTGTGACAGGTACATCATTGTGTGTAGGTGTGAGTATGTATCAGACTGTAACATGTGTTGTAGGTGTGAGACTAGTATTGACAGGTTTACCATCATTTGTGTGTACGGTGGGAGGTACATCAATTAGGTATGTAGGGCTGTGGAGCTATGTAATTGACAGGTACATATCGTGTTTGTAGGTGGGAGCTCTGTGCATTGACAGGTACATCATTGTGTGGTAGTGGGGTGCAATGGCTAGTGTAATTGACAGGTACATGCATTGTGTGGTGAGTTCTCCGTGTATGGGAGCCGTAATGCATCTGTAGGAACAATATTGTGTGTAGGTGGGAGTGGTAGACAGTCATCTTGTGTTGTGGTGGGATGCTCTGCCATTGACAGGGTACATCGTTTGTTTGTAGGTGGGAGCTCTGTTATTGACAGGTACATCGTTGTTTGTAGTGGGAGCTCTGTATTGGACAGGTACATCATTGTGTTATAGTTGTTGTGAGCTATGTATTGACAAGGTACATCGTTGTTTGTAGCTGTGAGCTCCCTGCATTGACAGGTACATCATTGTGTGTAGGTGTGGAGCTCAATGTAATGACAGGATATCATTGTGTGGTAGGTGGAAGCTCTGTATTGACAGGTACATCATTGTGGTGTAGGTGTGAGCTATGTATTGACAGGTAGCATTCATTGGGGTAGGTGTGAGCTTGTATTTGACAGGTACAGATCGTTGTTTGTAGGTGGGAGCCTCTTTATTGACAGGTACATCTTTTGGGGTGTTTAGGTGTGACTATGTATTAACAGGTACAGTACGTTTTTGTAGTGTGTGAAGCTCTGCATTGACAGGTACAATCAATTGTTGTAGGTTGGAAGCTCTGTATTGAACAGGTACAATCTCATTGTGTGTAGGTTGTGAGCTCTGTATTGACAAGGTACATCATTGTGTGTAGGTGTGAGCTCTTGTATTGACAGGTACATCATTGTGTGTAGGTGTGAGCTATGTTATTGGGACAAGGTACATCAATTGTGTGTAGGTGGGTAGCTCTGATTAACAGGTTTTACATTGTTGTTTGTAGGGTGTGAGCTCTGCATTGACAGGTACATCATTGTGTGTAGGTTGGAAGCTCTGTATTGACAGGTTACATCATTGTGTGTGAGGTGTGAGCTCTGTATTGACAGGTTACATCAATTGTGTGTAAGGTGTGAGCTCTGTATGACAGTGTACATCATTGGGTGTGTAGGTGTGAGCTATGTATTGACAGGTACCTCATTTGTGTGTAGGTGGGAGCTCTGTATTGACAGGTACACTCAATTGTGTGTAGGTGGGAGCTCTGTATTGACAAGGTACCATCATTGTGTGTAGGTGGGAGCTCTGTATTGACAGGACATCATTGTTTGTAAGGTGTGAGCTATGTATTGACAGGTACATCATTTGTGTGTAGGTGGGAGTTCTGTATTGACAGGTACAATCATTGTGTGTAGGTGTGAGCTAAATGTATTGAACAGGTACATCATTGTGTGTAGGTGTGAGCTCTGTATTGACAGGTTACATCATTTGTGTTGTGTGTGAGCTATGTATTGACAGGTAACATCATTGTGTGTAGGTGGGAGCTCTGTATTGACAGGTACATCATTGTGTGTAGGGTGGGAGCTCTGTATTGACAGGTACAATCATTGTGTGTAGGTGTTGAGCTCTGTATGACAGGTACACATTGTGTGTAGTGTGAGCTTAATGTAATTGACAGGTACATCATTGTTGTGTAGGTGTGAGCTTTGTATTGACATGGTACATCATTTGTGTAGGTGGAGCTATGTTTGACAGGTACATCATTGTGTGTAGGTGTGAGCTATGTATTGAACAGGTACATCATTGTGTGTGGTGGGAGGTACATCTTGTGTGTAAGGTGGGAGCTTCTGTATTGACAGGTACATCATTGTGTGGTAATGGGAGCCTCTGCATTGACAGGTTACATCGTTGTTTTGTAGGTGGGGAGCTTGTATTGACAGGTTACTCGTTGTTTTGTAGGTGGGAGCCTTTTGTAATTGACCAAGGTACATCAATTGTGTGTAGGTTTGAGCTATGTATTGAAGGTCTCATTGTGTGTAGGTGGGAGGTACATAATTGTGTGTAGGTGTGAAGCTATGTATTGACAGGTACATCATTGTGGTGTAGTGGGAGCTCTGTATTGACAGGTACATCATTGTGTGTAGGTGTGAGCCTATGATTGACAGGTAACATCATTGTGTGTAGGTGAGGTAACATTCATTGGTGTGTAGGTGGGAGCTCTGTATTGACAGGTACAATCATTGTGTGTAGGTGGGAGCTCTGCATTGACAGTAAACATCGTTGTTTGTAGGTGGGAGCTCTGTATTGACAGGTACCATCGTTGTTTTGTAGGTGTGAGCTTGTATTGGAAAGGTACATCATTGTGGTGTAGGTGGGTGGAGCTATGTAATTGGACAGGTATCATCATTGTCTGTAGGTGGGAGCTCCTGTATTGACAGGTACATCATTGTGTGTAGGTGGGAGCTCTGTATTGACAGGTCATCATTGTGTGTAGGTGTGTGCCTCTGTATTGACAGGTACATTCATTGTGTGTAGGTGTGAGCTATGTAATTGACAGGTTACATTCATTGTGTGGTAGGTGTGAGCTTTGTATTGACAGGTACATCAGTGTGTGTAGGTGTGAGCTATGTATTGACGGTACACATTGTGTGTAGGTTGTGAGCTATGTATTGACAGGTACATCATTTGTGTGTAGGTGGGAGCCTCTGCATTGAGAGGTACATCGTTGTTTGTAGGTGGGAGCTCTGTATTGACAGGTACATCGTTGTTTTGTAGGTGGAGCTCTGTGTTGACAGGTACATATTGGTGTGTAGGTGTGAGCTATGTATTGACAGGTACACTGTTGTTTGTAGGGTGTGAGCTATGTATTGACAGGTTACATCAATTGGTGTGTAGGTTGGGAAGGTAACCATAATTGTGTGTAGGGTGTGCGCTAATGTATTGAATCAGGTACATCATTGTGTGGTAGGTGTGAGCTTTGTATTGACAGGTTAAGTCAATTGTGTGTAGGTGTGAGCTATGTATTGACAGGTACATCATTGTGGTGTAGGTGTGAGCTATGTATTGACATGGTACATCATTGGTGTGTAGGTGGGAGCTCTGCATTGAGAGGTACATCGTTGTTTGTAGGTGGGAGCTCTGTATTGACAGGTACGAGATCGTTTGTTTGTAGGTGGGAGCTCTGTGTTGACAGTACATCATTGTGTGTAGGTGTGAGCTTATGTATTGAACAGGTAACAATCGTTGTTTGTAGGTGTGAGCTATGTATTGACAGGTACATCATTGGTGTGGTAGGTGGGAGGTAACATAATTGTGTGTAGGTGTGAGCTATGATTGACAGGTACATCATTTGTGTGTAGGTGTGAGCTCCGTTATGACAGGTATCATCAAATTGTGTGTAGGTGTGAGGCTTATGTATTGATAGTACATCATTGTGTGTAGGTGGGAAGGTACATCATTGTGTGTAGGGGGAAGCTCCTGTATTGACAGGTACATCGGTTGTTTGTAGGTGGGAGCTCTGTAATTGGACAGGTAAATCATTGTGTGTAGGTGTGAGCTTATGGTATTGACAGGTACATTGTTGTTTGTAGGTGTGAGCTATGTATTGACAGGTACATCCATTGTTGTGGTAGGTGGAGGTACATAATTGTGTGTAAAAGGGAGGGTTGTTGTGATCTTATGTAATTGACTAGGAACATCGTTGTTTGTAAAAGGTGGGAGCTCTGTTATTGACGGACAT
Source organism: Ostrea lurida (assembly GCA_903981925.1). Classification (NCBI taxonomy): domain Eukaryota; kingdom Metazoa; phylum Mollusca; class Bivalvia; order Ostreida; family Ostreidae; genus Ostrea; species Ostrea lurida. The sequence continues at coordinate 8,569 of CAJDSM010069360.1, forward strand.
ATTGTGTGTAGGTGGGAGGTACATCATTTGTGTAGTGTGAGCTATGTAATTGACAGGTACTTCATTGTGTGTATGGTTGAGCTATGTTTGAACAGGTACATCAACACTTGTGTGTAGGTGGGAGGTACAATCATTGTGTGTAGGTGGGAGCCTGTATTGACAGCTACATCGTTGTTTTGTAGGTGGGAGCTCATGTATTGACAGGTATATCATTGTGTGTAGGTGTGAGCTATGTATTGACAGGTACATCGTTGTTTGGTTAAAAGGTTTGTTGGGGGAAAGCTTATGTATTGACAGGTATCAATCATTGGTGTGTGGTGGGAGGTACATAATTGTGTGTAGGTGTGAGCTATGTATTGACAGGAACATCGTTGTTTGTAGGTGGGAGCTTCTGTTAATTGACAAGGTACATTCATTGTGTGTAGGTGGGAGGTACATCATTGTGTGTAGGTGTGAGCTATGTATTGACAGTACAGTTGTTTGTAGGTGGGTGCTCGCATTGACAGGTAGCATCGTTGTTTGTTAGGTGGGAGCTCTGGTATTGACAGGTACATCGTTTGTTTTGTAGTGGGAGCTCTGTATTGACAAGGTACATTCATTGTGTGTAGGTGTGAGCTATGGTATTGACAGGTACATCGTTGTTTGTAGGTGTGGCTTAGTATTGACAGGTACATCATTGTGTGTAGGTGGGAGGTAATAATTGTGTGTAGGTGTGAGCTATGTATTGGACAGGTACATCGTTGTTTGTAAAGGTGGGAGCTCTGTAATTGAACAGGTACATCATTGTGTGTAAGGTGGGAGCTTGTAATTGCCGGGTACATCATTGTGTGTAGGTTGTGAGGCTATGTATTGAACAGGTACATCGTCTGTTTGTAGGTGTGAGCTAATGTATTGACAGGTACATCATTGTGTGTAGGTGGGAAGTAACTAATTGTGGTGTAGGTGGTGAGCTATGTATTGACAGGTCATCGTTGTTTGTAGGTGGGAGCTCTTGTATTGACAGGTACCATCATTGTGTGGTAGGTGGGAGGTACATCATTGTGTGTAGTGTGAGCTATGTTAATTGGACAGGTAATCAATTGTGTGTAGGTGGGAGCTGCTGTATTGAACAGGTACAACATTGTGGTGGTAGGTGTGAGCTATTGTATTGACAGGTACAAATTCATTGTGTTTAGGTGGGAGGTACATCATTGTGTGTAGGTGTGAGGCTATGTATTGACAGGTACATCGTTGTTTGTAAGGTGGGAAGCTCCTGCATTTGACCCAGGTAATTCATTGTGGTGTAGGTGGGAGGTACATCATTGTGTGTAGGTGTGAGCTATGTATTGACAGTAACATCATTGTTGTTGTAAGTGGGAGGTACAATCATTGTTGTAGGTGTGAGCTATGTAATTGCAGGTTACATCGTTGGTTGTAAGGTGGGAGCTCTGCATTGACAGGTTACATCATTGGGTGTAAGGTGGGAGGTACATCATTTTGTGTAGGTGTGAGCTATGGTATTGACAGGTACATCATTGTTCGTAGGTGGGAGTTACGTCTTGTTGTGTAAGGTTGGGAGCTCTGTATTGACATGGTACACCATTTTGTGTGTAGGTGGGAGGTAAACATCATTGTGTGTAGGTGGAGGTACATCATTGTGTGTAGATGTGAGCTCTGTATTGACAGGTGCAGAATTTATGTTTAAGGTCATACGCACCGTTTAATTATCTGTATACATTTTTATAGAACTAACCCCTAATATAAAATCATAGTACCCTTAGATATTCCCTTTGCGAAAAAAGTCGACCCCATATTTCCTGTGTTTTTCAAAAGATAACCAGTTGATGAAGAATGTAATTTGCACAATTATTCATACTTGAAGTCTGAGTTACCTTTCTTTGTAGAAACAAATGCAATGACCTGTACGTATACTTACTACAAAACTACAAAAACACTGTCAAGTTGTTGTATGATTAATATTTTCATCATCCAGCATAATAAATTCTGAAGGGATTGAATGATGTTGCGTTTTCTGTAACTCTTATTATTATCATGGAGTCCTTCAATTTGGAGATAGAAAAAAATTGTGAAATGTACATTGCGTATGCCCTTAAGTAAGGCTGTATCGAAATCAAATAATCTACTTTGAAAGTAAAATGATTAAAACCATGAAAAAAGAATACATCAGAATCACAAGTGCTAATAAACAATGTGACAGCGGTGGAAGGCCTAATTTCAAATGGTAAATCAAAAACACACGGTTAACACTGTCAATAAGGAATACAGTTAGAAATGTTAGCAAAGCTTTTCACAACAAATCCTTCCTTAAGTAGGAAGGAA